>BHFT01003280.1:0-33333 GCA_004320025.1 Laticauda laticaudata | reverse complement strand
GATAACATATTTGATTATTAATGTATTAACAGCAGCTAGAATTGTATTTGCACAAAATTGGAAAAATGAGAAAATTTTGACAGGAGGAAATGATTAAGAAAATAATGTTATGTGCACAAATGAGTAGATTAATAGATTAATGGAAAAGAAGTTTTATGAGATTTGGGATTTATGTTACGAATGGTTAGATAGAAGAGTAAGAATTTGAAATATGTTGTAGTAGCAATAACACAATGTAATTGATTATTTTTGAATAAGTAATAATATGAATATAACAGTAAATATTGGGACACGTTCTTGAAAGATAAACTAGGATTGAAATTAAAATTTTAAGGATAATACAATGATGTAACAATATGACATAAGAATGATTAGAGTTAATCATGAACGTAAATAAGAAATATATAATATTTAAATATTCATAAATAAGAGATATAATACTAATATATGTAGATATATGGATCCAACCGGCATTGTAAAACTGAAAGATTTTATTTGTAAGTTGTAAAAATAAAAACATTTTTTTTGAAAAAAACCTTGTTACTCAATTGCTTCAAAATTCATTGAATTTGGTACTCCTTGCACTTTGATGTGAAATTGTTTCAGTACTTTGTTTGGTATATCATGCGCAAGCTAGAACTTACCAGTGTCGGTTTCCTCATGACTCACTACTCAAAACAAAGAGTGACGTGTTAAGTCACATGGTTGTTTGGTACTTGTCATTTTTAATACTTGCTGTGCTTCCTAGAACCAATTAATGACAAGTACTAAGATACCAATGTATTTGGTGGCAGCTTTTCTGATATTTCACTTGGCTTGAGATTACTTGATAAGCTACCATTGATGACTATTTACATTCCTGAACTCAGCCATCCAGTTATCACTGACCTGATTCCTAGTTTACAAACATCTCTTTGTTTCTAATCAGTAGGACTGTCTAGGCTATGACAAGTGACAGACATGTGCTACATCCAACCTTGGTCTATCCTTGGTCCACTGTTGCCTATCTGTATTTGGCATTTTTGGATCTTGCTCATCCTTTGGCCCTTCCTTCCTTCCTTCCCTCCCCCCTTTTATGCTTCCTATATTTGCTTGCTTACTTGCTTCCTGTTCCTATAAACTTAAAACTGCATCTAAATAATCACCGTTGGTGGCAAATGTGCATTGGTTGTAAGTCACCTGTTCCAATAACATATTCCACTTTTCCACTGTATCACACATTCCAAAATGGCAGAAAAACCACAATAGAAAATACTTGCTGGTATGTTTCCAGTTTATTTATTTGGTCAGCTTGATGGCAGCAAGAGTGGAAGCAGCAGATAAGAGAGACATTTTTATTCCAAGGCAGTATTCACCTCTGGCTTTAAACCAAAAATTCAAATTAAATCAGCATTTTATTTTTACAATTATTGAAAAAGAGAACACCATTAACGGCATATAGGAGATACCGTGCAAAATATGTTTTTTCATTTTTGTATCTGCAGAAGAATATCGAATATGAGGGAATCTGTGTGGCTCAGGATTGAACCGAGGAGTCCTTTGGCGGTCTCTGAACTTGATTCTTGCTTGCGGATGTTTCATTATCCGACTGGGTAGCATCAACGGTGAGATGGCTCAACAACAAGAGCTTTTTCTTCCTCGTCCTGCAAAAAGTTAGTAAGGCCTGAGGCCCCGCTCACTCACCACGCAGTACAGCCTAAAATGTCCATAGAGAGCCAAGAGGAGCACTGCCAGAAGGATGACTGCCTTCAACATTTGTCCATGTTTTTTTCTAAAAAGGACAGAGAAAAGAGAACAGCTTGCTAGGAGAACCTTGGCTAATTCACGGTGCTCCCTAGCCTTTCTAATTTAGCCTGGTGCTTTCAAAGCTGCATCATCTCTACTCAACCAAGCCATGTTGCTTATGAGTCCTTGGAATTGTTGCCAAGCTCATCTGGTGTAAGCCTGACCAAGGGATTCTCCAACACTTCCCATTTACCGGATACCAGCAGGAAAGGGCTCCGTTCAGATGTATTTGGAGGGCCCATTGGGATAGGAAGTGAAGCATGGGGCCTCCAGGGGTCTCAAGAGCAATCATCAGCCCACTTTGTGAAAGGACACTTAGCATCAAGCACGGAGTGGCACCACTCACAGACTGAAGTGAGTTAAGGGGCAACACTTCCCAATCCAGGCCTTTTAATGGATAAGGCCATTTCCAAATATTTAGAGCAAGGGTCTTCAAACTTGGCAAGTTTAAGACTTGTGGACATCAACTCCCAGAATTCCTCCTCCAGTCATGTGAGCTCAGGAATTCTGGGAGTTGAAGTCCACAAGTCTTAAAGTTGACAGTTTGAAGATCCCTGATTTAGAGGGAAGGGGAAGGAAGGGAAGGCTTCTCAAGTTGGCCAAATTAAATCTATCTACAATTAGAATAAGACATACCTGCACCACCATCCCTTTTTTCCTAGGTTCTTCCTTACAATCTTGAAACCATGAGGGGCAAATAGCAAAGAAAACAGTAAGTGAATATATCTTACATTAATAGCTATATTGACTGTACAATCATTGCCTAAATTGTATTATCACTGCAGTGATGCCTCAGGTTTTGATTATCAAACAGACTCCTACCCAACTCATCTTTTTCAGATAAATTTTGTTTTTTTGTTTAAAAAAAAACTGGTATCACATTTTTCAACTGGCAAATATTATTAAAAGGCGCTTTTTTAAAAAAAAAAGTGTTAATTTTTTTTAAAAAAACAAAAGCTTCTTTCAAACTCCTAACACGTCATCTCTCCTTTTACAATGTCCTATAATTTTTTGCAACTCTTTCCCAAGTAAAAGCAGTATGCAAATTATATACACATAGCACCGTTTTCTCTGAAATGGCAAGATTTAAAATAAGAAATGCTAGATTTCACTGATTTGCAAGATGACCTGTTTTACTTCTAATTCCTCAGATACGGCTTCTGTATTATGGAGTCTCTACATTCAAACTTTTTTTACCTTACAATGAACAACAGGAGTTGAATTTATCTCTACTTTTTTTCCCTCTCTAAATCAGCTTTTCTCAACCTTTTTACCTGGAAGAACCCTTGAAACAATTTTCATAAAAATATTATATCTACTGTTGGCATTGCATGGTGCACAAAGCTAATTTTTTTTAAATATTTTTATTTTAGCTAGTTTAGTTCACTTTAGTTTATTTTCACTGCATCTCGTACAACGAAATTAAATACCATCTTCAGTATACATTATAGCTGTGAAAATAAACAGAAACACACATCCTTCACATTCTAAACCCCTGACACTGCATTAATATTGCACTATATACAGTAGAATTCCATGGAGTTACTGCCCTGGGATAGAAGCTGTTTTTCAGCCTATTTGTTCTTCTTTTTATAGACTCTCGTGAATCCCTCAAGCAACCTTTTGTAGAATCCCATTTGAGAAAGGCTGATCTAAATAACTGGTTGTGGGGCTACATCCGTGACTCTTCTGCAGAGAGAGGGATTCACGATGTCCTTGACAGAACCTCTTTCCTGAGGGATGAAGCATGAAACTTCATGGTAGCCAGAGGGAACCATCTGAAGGGGGCATTTCCATCCCTCCTACAACTCCCAAGGAAAAAAGTAATTGCTCTAAAGGTTTCCCACCCTGATCAGGCTCTTAAGTTCAGGGTTCAAAAGACAAAGAGGCAGCATTTATCCCTGAGACTTCTTGTGAGGAATACAGATAGTTCTTGACTTACAACAGTTCATTTAGCGACTGCTCAAAGTTACAGTGACACTGAAAAAAACAGCTTATGACCGTTTTTTCATGATTACAACTATTGCAGCATCCCCACTGACAAAATTCGAATGTGTGGCAACTGACTCATTTGTGACGGTTGCGATGACCACATGATCCCATTTTGCAACCTTCTTATAAGCAAAATCAATGAGAAAAGGAGATTCATTTAACAACTGTATTATGAATGTAACAACTGTAGTGATTCACTTAAAAACGGTTGCAAGGAAGGTTGTAAAATGGGGCAAACTCACAACAAATGTTTCACTGAGCAATGATGGACTCAATTATGGTCATAAGCAAGGATTACCTGTTCCTCATTTTGAACATTCACCGCTCTAATATAAATACCGTGTTTCTCCAACAATATGGCCTCCACCAATAGGAAGCCTCACCATGTTTAAAAGGCATTCAATTTATAAAATTGAATTAAGCCCCTCCCCCAAATTAAGGCCCATATTAAACATGTGAAATGGGGGGGGAACGGCGGGGGGGGGCTTACATTTAGGAAGTACTTGCATGCCTGGATATGGTGCTGCCTGCATTGGTGGGGCACTTCATACCAGGAGACCTTCCGCCACTGTTGCTTTTCCTTNATATGGTGCTGCCTGCGTTGGTGGGGCACTTCATACCAGGAGACCTTCCGCCACTGTTGCTTTTCCTTCTCCCTTGCTGCTGCGGCGTTAGAGGAATGCTGCGGCATTTGGCGCAGCCATATGTGGCCAGTCAGGGCTCCTCCCTGCAACCAGAGCCCTGAGGAGACACTTGGCTTCAGGCGCTCCCTGAAGGCGCTTCCAAGGGAAGGCGCTCACCCAAGAGGATCTCTCCTTCTCTCTCTCTCTCTCACCACAAAGTCAATATCTGTGCTGCGGCTGAGGAGAAGGAGGCTGCAGCCAGTTCCTCCTGCTTGCTGAGAGGTGAGGAAGCCGCAGCTATGCAGAGTAAGTGAAGCGCTGCTTGCCCGGGTGAGATTTGGGAACGAGGGGCAGGAGGAGGCATGCGTGCACCCGCGGCTCATTTTCCTGGCTCTGCCCAGCCCGCACGGCCCTGGCACGGCCCTGGCACGGCCCTGGCACGGCCCTGGCGGGATGAGCAGAGGGTCCAGCGGGAAGGCACTCGCTGCCTTGGTGAGAGCTCTGCCACTGGGAAGGAGAGCTCACCTGTCAGCTTAGCCTGGGGTGCCCAGCGCAGCTGACAGGCTGGCCCTCCTTCCTGGCGGTCAAAAAAAAATAAGACCCGGCCTTATGTGAGAAACACGGTATGTAAGGAGAGGATAAGGACCTTCCACATCCTCTCTTTGAAAAAAGATCAGACTCCAAGGGCTGAAGCTTTATAGTCACTATAACTGTATTCACTTCCATAAGAGGTGAGGCCAGAATTGTTGATTTATTTATTTTAGTTAAGAAGGCTAAATAAAATAGATTCTAGCCTATTAATGCTTAGATGGGTAGTGGGATAGAAATTAAACCAGAGTCATTACTTCTTAAATGTATTGTATACTGCTGAATTGGAGGAGGAAATAGGAGGTGAGAGGAAAGAGGAAGAGGGAGGAGGGAGGAGGGAGGGCAATGGTAGGATTCAATTTTTTTTACTACAGGTTCTGTGAGTGTGGTTTGGTGGGCATGGCAGGGGAAGGATTCTGTAAAATCTCCAGTCAGAGATGGTATTTTCCAGTTCTCCAAACTACTCAAAATTTCTGCTACCGGTTCTTCAGAATTGGTCAGAACCTGCTGAATAGCACCTCTGAGGGACAGGGATTGCAAAGGAGGGGGAGAAAGAGAAGGAGAAGAAGGAGGAGCAGAATGGTTCTGGGTTTGGATGGGCCACATGGTCTGTAATTATGGTATGTTCTAAATTGATATTTTAGGTGTTCTATAATAGTATGACTTGGTGGCATCTGAAGACCTATCTTTTCACCCAATTCTTCCCAGTGTGAATGCTACATATGGAGAAGTTTTTTATTTAAATACTAGCACAGAATGAAAATATAAGCTAATGACTAACTGGAAAAGTATGCCTTTTAGAAAATCCAATGATCAGTTTATTCATTAAAATATGATACAATTTATCATACACCACTGGGTATGACATTGTTCATAAGAATGATAAAATAGTTTTCTCTGTGTTCTCCTCTTCCAAAGAAATATGACAGAGCCAGCAAAAAAAAGAGGGGGGGGGGGGTTTTGAATAGTTGTTAATCACTTTTGTAGTGTGCATGTGTTCATTTTGTTTTATATTTCTGATAAAAGTGATGGACATCCAGCTTTCCCTCTTCTAGTCTTACTTTATTTATAGCTATAGACAGGGGAAAAATCTGTATTTAGCTTATGGGTTGGCACAAGTTTGGCACCAAATTTGTGGCACAAGAAATGTAAATATAAAGATTAGCACATGATTCCTCTATTTTTGTTAAAGAAAGGAGAACTTCTTCAATAGTTTCTCTATGGCAGATCTCCCTTAAGATGTGACCCTAGCCCTGTACTGAAAAAGTCCAATGGGCAAAGTTTTCTGATGGCACCTTTTAAGATTTAATTGAAAGTCAGAAAGCAGAAGAAGGAAGCCATTAGTGAGATGATTGTATAGTGAAAGAAAAGAGTTTCATACCAAATCCTTGGTCGCTTTGTCACTAAATAGGTGCAAGAACATTGCATATTACATTCTACCTCTGAAAACTTTCACTTTGAAAAATTTTTTGAATGCCATGTCTTTCTAACAAGAGAAGAATATTGGGAGAAAACAATAAGAGGGATTTCTCAGCCTACACAGAATTAAACGATCTGTTTTTCCAAAAATCTCAAGAAGAATATAAATTAAGATTATCAATCCTAATGCAGCTTTTAAATACATTTATGCAAAGGTCGATAACCTTAGCTTTTGAGCCACATGAAGCTCTGAATTTCACAAGGCCAGTTCAAGAGATCTCTTTACCTCTTGGAAGAGGAAACTCAAGTTCTACCAATGGTGGTAGAAAAATTGGAACATTTGTTTTTTCCACTGTTTGTATTTCAATAACTTCTGCCTTTGGCCAAGCATGGCTCATTAGCAAACTGATCCTAGAGAAATCCATTGTCCATATCCATGCACTCAGCTATATTGCACTTCTGAATTTGTAAATCAGTGTATGCAATGCAACTCAGATTGCTGAGAAATTAAGGTTTAAGGTACTTTCTATAAACCACTCAGAGGAAGATAGGAAGATGTAGTAGCCAGGGGCATCTGCAGGAAAGTCAAAATAGTGAAGATGATGGCCATGCTTACATGTTTGAAGTGAGAAACATCAAAAAGAGATGGAGCCTTAATTGCATTTTGGTTGCCTCCATCCTAACTGTTTTGAATCTCCTTCAACAGCTTTCTATTATCCCTGTTTTGATCAGAGAGAACTCTGAAAGTCACATGACTATGGGATACTGCAATTACCATAAATACATGCCAGTTGCCAAGCACTTAAATTTTGATCATATGATCATGGAGATACTGAGAGAGTTATAAATGTGAAGACCAGTTATAAGTCATTTTCATGGGTGCCATTGTAACTTCAAACATTCCCTAAACAAATGGTTGTATGTTGAGAACTACCTGTAATACCTGTAATAAATAAACATACACATCTGCCTATCCAGGTGTACAAAAATGCCATATCCAGTCTGAACATCTCGCTGAGTGTGTGACAATCCATAATAAATAGAATCCCACATTTAGAAATCAATAATATGGAATTACACATTAAAATTGTAAATATATGTGCTGTACACCTTATCAAGATATGGAAAATTATAGACATTATTTAAAGTGAAAGAAAATTTTCATATGAAAATATAACAAAGTCAATAGATTCCTTTAGTGTAAGGTGTAAATAGTTTTTGAAAGACATGTTAAAACACAAAGGAATGAAATTATATAGGTAGAAGACTTAATAACAAACAGTACAAGTCTGTTGTTTATTTAACCATCTGTAAATATATTCTTTTGTTTGTTTTGGAAAAAAAACAAAGCTGGGGAAAAGTTTACTGGTGTTCCAATGCATTTTTAACAAAGTCCTTTGTCAAGGGCAATGACAGATTTTTCATTTGTGCTAGTTAAATCAGCAGAGAGTATAGGACTAATGAACTGATTTAGATAGTCTAAGCAGCTAAATTTGTTACTGCCCTTGACAAAGGACTTCAACAGAAACATATTGGGCTACCAGTGAACATTTTCCCATCCACCAATCTCTGTTTCACCTCTCTGCCCAGTTCTGTTGCAACAATCATGCCCAGAACAACTACCTGTATCATCTCATAGAAAGAACTGTTCTCCAATCATTAATAACCAAGTCCCACTATCTCACATTATCTTTGATTTAAAATGTGCTGGAAGTTCCCCAAAAGATTTGCCTTCATTTTTGCTGGCATATTCATTGATCTGGCAAAATGTGGAGCATCATGAAAAAGCAACACCATCAAATTGCCTTTTTACTGTCTTTTCATTCTTTCAATAAATTGCTGTTCTCCATAAAAGGCATATTTAAGTACTGAAGGACTCCCAGCATTAGCAATTAATAGGTGCCATTATGCTAACTATCATGCAAGTTTAGGACATCTTAGATGCAAGATAAGAGATGAATAATTTGAAGTAATTTTCCTGTAATCATGCCAATCACTTCAGAAAAGTAGTTATTAAATGAAACAGTGTTATGATGAATACCTATTGAATGTCTTTTTTCACAATATATCTATGGAACTAACTATGTTAGAAGGTGGCAAACAGAACAAATCTCTTTCTCAAGAAAATGTGCACAGTCCATACCATAAATAATGTCTTGTTTAGCAAACCTTAATTTTGAATGAGGCCTTGAGACAGGATTAATCCACTATAATTCCTCAACCCACCTATTTATTGTTTACCTTCTTCTATTCTTTAAAATTGATAATATGAAGTGAGTGTCACTTTTGAGGAGAACAAATTCTTCTAGTTCAGCTTTGCTGGAGTGATTAAACATTATTTATCTGACTAAATGCTCAAAATGCATCATTATTGAAAGGAACACATTTAGTGCATTAGCTAAGTGAAATGCAACTGCACCTCATTTGACTTTTTAACATTTATTATATTTAATAAGTCTGTGCTTAATTAAATCAGCTTTTTATAGTTAATTTAACATGATTCCATTTCACTTACACAATCTGCACCAGATATTTATAGGAAACTGAAAGAAGACCCTCTAGAACGCTAGTTCTATTACGTATTTCTATAATCTAATCAATTAGATACTTTGACTCTCCTGAAACTAGGAAGCTGAGAAGAGTGGGAATTTTAAAAAAATTAAGATTGAACCTGGGTGCTTCCCCCCCCCCCCTTTTCATTATTTTTACAGATAATGGCTATATTGCATTCATCAGCTTAATTTCTATTGTAAAAATGATGCATTATTTAAGGAGAGCCACTAATCTGATTTTATTATAAAAGTAGCAGTATTTCCTTGTAAGACAGGAAGGAGTGACAAATAATGATAATATATAACATTACCCATTTTACATTCAGAGATAAATCTAATGGATATCAATGGCACATAAGTTTGTTCAGGTTCGAAGCTGAATGATTTACATCTTTTTTTTTTAAGCAGTTTAATCTGCAATAATAATCAAGACTATATTAAGATTTTAAAAATTAGTGAAGGGATTATTCTTATATCCATATTTATGTTTTGATTTTAATGTCTTTAATGGGAAAAAATATCTCCAGCAAGTATTTTTTGCACTCATTTCTTGTGTTTACAATCAGAATGTAAATGCATTTACCACACTTCTGCTGTTCCAGTAGAACTGTAATGTTCACCATGGATTCCTCATTCATTTCTGCAGACACAGTTGCACAAGTCTGCAAGGTTGTGGAATCTAATTTTTCAGACATAGATAAGATGCTTATTTTTCAGATTAATAAAATTCTGTGTGGGATCATGCCATACATTCGATCATGTTTTCTGGTCATCTAAAGTAAAACCAGATGCACAAACAAGGCTTTTCCTTCTCTTTCTCCTTTGTGGGAAAGGAGTAATTCCCCCTCCTCAAAAAGGTCTAAATGTAATAATCTATAGAATAGGCCCAATGTGATAGAATACCTACAGAATAAGCTCCAAATGATATATATAGTTTTCTGCTTAAGTCCTTAGACTCTGCAGCCAAAGAAAAAATATTTATGAATATGTCAGGGAATAAATTCCCTGAAGATATAAAACTTTTGCTTTGCTAGCTTGAGGATCAGTCTAACAACTCTCTTTTTTGGAGTGTATCTGAAGACAAAATTATTCCTTTTATTTTTCTGCATGTGAAGATATATGTGTTTGTGTGTATGTATAACTCCAACCTTGAAAAGTTTTAAATATGCAGCAAAACAGCATTGACACTGTTGTAACTCAACCATACCAGATTGAATGGAATCAAAATAAAGCCTAGGCAATATCCACTGATGATAATAGATACTAGAAGAAAACAAACAGATTGCTGTAAGCATAAGTTTTAAAAGAACATTCACAGAAATTGCCTAGCTTGGGACTAACTAAAAAAGAAAAGTGGAGAGATAAATCATAAAGCAATGTACTTTTTATTTGCTTGATCCCTGTTATCCATGCAGATGAATTTATTTTTCTTACTTTTGTTCAAACATTTTTTTAAAAGGCAATCACCCACCCCTGAAAGCAAAATAAGAATACAGTACAAGCAAATTAAACGAATATACAGTGTATTCTTTCAGTATTACAGTTGTCATAGATTGTTAGGGTTTGCTCTGTTATGTATATAGGCTGTGAATTGCAAAGGATGTTACTGGTTTAAATTCCCCCGAGTATGTGTCCATGATCACAAATTTGACCAAATGATTTTTTTCATTACCCTGAAACATTTCCTTTCACCTCCAACCCCTAGGCAGGGCCATTGCCTTCCCTTTAGAGCAGAGAATATAAAGACATGGGGCCATCCAGGCAGCCTGTGCCTGACCCCCAGGGCCCTACTGTCAATCACCACCTCCCCATTTCTGCTCCCTTTCACACTAGGCAGCTGTACCCATCGCTGTCAACCAGGTAACAACTAGCAAACAATAGCAGCCTGAATGCCTGGTCTAGACACTCTTTTAGCCACTTATTGGCTGCTCTTGGCAGCTGTTGAAGCATAAATAAGCAGTTTGTAATCAGAAAGCTGACATCATTGCAGCTCAGCTGAGAAGGGGAATTGTTCCTGGCTGTGGGGCTGCAGGGTTTTTTTTCCTCCCTCTCCCCCTTTCCCTGGCTTTCTCGTTTGGGGACAACAGATTCTGAGGTGGGATGTAAATTGTGCCACACTAAGCTGGCCTTTCTATTTGCAGAGCACAATTGATGTAAGTTTGTCAATCTCCACGAAAACTGCCAGGGGGAGGCAGAGAAGAAAAAGGAAAAAAGAAAAAAAAAGGGGGGGGGGGGAGGGGAAAAAAGAAGAAGNAGGGGGGGGGGAAGGGGAAAAAAGAAGAAGGAAGGAAAATGGTTGAGGCCTGATGATCAGACAAGGAAAAATTCAAGAAATCTCTAAGTCCCTGTTCGAAAGATCAGGATACTTCCTGCCCAGCCAGTAGCAAATGCCAGAGTTGTATATTTAGATTCAGAAAGTCTTGTGAAGTGTAGAGTTGTTAAAGGCTTTAAAAGACCACACACATAGTTGACAACGTAGAAGGAAGAAATATAGCAAGAATATACATTTAAGAATGTTTTTGTTGTTGTTGTTTTATTATTAACTATTTATATGAAGACATACATGAAGTCTCAGAAATGTTAAGACCATTTCCTACTAAAACTAAGTCAAAACAATCCACGTGCTTTGCTTTTATTAATTGAAGAGTTGCATGTATAACATCAACTTGCGGTGACACAAGAAAAATAAGATTGTTTGCATTTGGACTTAGAGCACACTTACTTCATCTGTCAGTTTCATTGAGTTCATCAATATTTTTTGTACTTCCAAAAAGATTCCAACATTTTTTTAAAAAATAGTACTTTTTATTTACCCCAACTATCAACTATTTGGAGAGTTTGATGTCAGCATTGTTTTGGTTGAGTAATGCTTTTCTGTTTCAATAAATGAAGCATGCAGTTCACCTTCTGTTCCCTGACTGATTAATATAAGAGTCTGTGCAATGAATGTGTTTATTTGCAATTGTTTGTGTATGATCAACTTTCTACAAAAATCACTAGCTGACAGATTTCTGAATAGATTCATGCAGTCAGATCCAAGAACCCACTTATTTATGTTAGGAGGATAAAATGAAAAGGGAATATTGATACAGTACATTGATAATAGGGTTAATAATGACAATGAATTATAAATTCTCTCTGTTACATTGGAAATGCTGAATTCTTGTCCTGATTTCCTGATGTGAAATTTATGCTCTGATCATTTATAATATATATATCAGTGATTGAAGCAAAACATTCTCAGGACCGAATCCTGATTCAAACATCAGTGAGATGTTTGATGGAAGCAAGGAAGACCAGTCACCAACAGAATTCATTATACTTCAGAAATCTTTTGAGGTAACTTTCTCTCCAGTGTCATCTCTAGTGCCAATGAAAGGAAGACCAGTGCACAAAAAAGGAACTAACCCATCCTAAAACTGATAATTTGGCATTGAATTTCTCTGAGGGTTTTTCTAGCATTATTTTGTCATAAGTAGCAAGTGATTGTTGAGCACAAAGGCACTTCACAAATGCATGTTTAACAAAATGACACAGCAGATAATTGAAATTTATTTGCAATTTTCAAAGTACAATAAACACAATTCTCCTTTTCTTTTCATTAATAATCGCATGGCTAATGCATAACAATCCCTCTGCAGCTTTTACAAGCAAACTTGAGCTGCTGTGTTGTAATAGCTGGAAAAGTTAATGTAGCTTGAACAAGGTTCCTAATTGTTCCTGTCTCTGTCATATTTGTCTACTTGAATGGTCCTAAATACCACAGCGATTAATTACTACAGAGCAGGTATTACAAGATGTTATCGTCCTTCCCCAACTGTCTGGGTGAATGGAGAGAGAGGCAGTAGATTGCTACAGTGCTTCATCTTTGCACTTCCTATAAGGCACTTTAACCAGAAGATTTAATGTGTCAAAGTTAAATGCATTCTCTAGCAGATATTCACATTCTAATTAAAGATTAAGAACGTAGTACATTACACTGTGATTTGTCATACATGGCTTGTTAAATAGGAAACCTACAGGGATTTCCTAACATTTTATAAACATTATTCTGAGCTTTTAATGTGGACAAAGCACATAATTATTCAGCTATTCTGAGTTAAGAAAAGTACAACAGATTGTTTTTGGATATGTCTGAGACCAGGTCCATATATAAAATAAGTTTTCTTCAATAATCCATCCAAAAAGAGCTCACTCAGTTGAAATGACTTGCTCATAAATTCTTCTTTCAGCAAAACATTCCTTTGACTTTATTCAGTTTTGCTATTTGCCACAGAGGAAAAGTTGTTCTTTTTTTTCCCCCTCTCTCTCTTCTTCCTCTCTTTTTAACATGTACATTTTGGCTCTTAGTTAAGCCTTGGCATTTTTAAACTTTTTAATAAAAACATTTTGTAGGAAGCATGTGCCTGAAATATGACGGAAAGGGTGTAGATGAAAAGTTTTCCAGTGTATTAAGGGTTTTCCAACTTTCTGTAGCAGTGTTGACATCCAATATTTCTTTAAAATAGTAAAGGAGTTAGGTGCATATTCTTCAGTTGCCTAAGGAATAAATTAATAAGTTGACTGGAGACATCAAAGAAATCCATTTTTAGGGTTGTTTATTAGGTTTAGTACAAATACAAGGTGCACTAGATTTGGGGAAGATTAGCATTGGGGAAGACAGTCTTTTTAGAATAAACCTGGTGGCTGCAAGAGAGAAAAATGATTTTCAGCCAAAATAAATTGTGGGATTTTGAAAGAATATTAACATAAGGCTAGGCCAATAATTTATTATTATTTTATTACATGCCCTAAAGTCAGTTAATTTACCAGCTTGTATGTCACTTGTATTTTTTAAAAAAATAAAAACTTGTGAATGCACTTTTGTCTTTTAACCCTACATGAGTTCATGCAGCTCGTTCAGCATGGGCTGCTGAATTTATGAAATAGTTTATACAATATGTGTTTGAGGCTCCATCCTGCAAAGTCCAGTTACTGAAGGATTTTATACTCTGGCAGTTGCTAGGGATCCCCAACCTATATCCTACAAGGCACAGAAGATTGAATTACCAACGATGTCTCCAAGGGACGCCTAGCCATGGCTGCATTGTTGTCAGTGACTTTCATGGATGGTCTCTGAAAGCACATCGTGTGCTTGATTTGCACTGTATCTCATTATAGCAGCAAGTTTCTAGCTCTGCTTTCTACCTGGTATTCTTATCCTTTCTGCATTCCTGCTGGATGAAGTATAAATTGAGTTTTTGCCTCTACACCACAGTGCCACTTACGCTATCATTTTTTAGCACTGCTTATGTTAGTCGGCAATAATTGCTAACTAGAATGTCTGAAGATGTTGCTTGTTTGCATGTGTATTTTGGCTTAGACTGATGTGGTTGATAGACCCTTCTCATAGCCAGGATCATGCTACTAAAAATCTATCATTCTGCATCTGCTATTTTGCAGGACTAAACCCGAGCAGTTTCTGTAATAAGAATATGAATGATCAGGCAGGGTCTACACTGTCTCTGTGAGGTACAGCTCCCTTGTTGCTTGTGCTGCATTTTTCTACAGGTTTACTGTCCTACCCTGCAAATAATTCTATTTGAAAATCGCATTTGCAGCATAATTAATAACAAAGGTATTACATGAGATCTATGCTGTATATTTTCTAGATGAACTTTCTTGTCTTGTTTCTAACTTTAAGGGAAAATATATGGAGATTGCTTGATAATTTATTCAGTAGGCTATAAAATTAAATCTCTCGCAATGCAATCCTAAAGAAAGCTCTGTTGAATTTAATGGGATTTTAGTCCTAGGTAATTGGGTATGAGATTGCAACCTAGTAAAAGAAATCTTTCTCTCTTATAAATCAAGCATGGTCTGCTTATATTAATGATTATGAAAACAGATGTTACTTTCTTCCAAAAGAGCTTTCTTTTTTGTTTTCTTTTCTGGTTCCTGAAGGAAGAAAGAGATCAAATAAAAAACAGTATGTTGGATCAGGAGAACAATGGAGTATATTGAAAGCTACAAACATGTTTTACTTTTCATGTGTTATTGTTTTTTTAAGGCCCTTATGTCTTATGCAGTATTTTTCACACCAAGAAAAAGAAAGAGAAGAGTGATCTCTGCATCCCGCTAATTCCCTCAGCAGGGCTGGGCAAGATTATTTTTCAGGTATTTCCTTAAAATATTTATTTTTTGGAAACAGTTGATTTTAATCAGAAAGGTCCTTTTTTCAAGGGGTTCTTGTGTTGATGCTTTTAATATCCATGTGTGAGTGCACATGGGTGCGTGCAAACATGCATTCATGGATACATGCAGGTTTTCTTTGAGCACAGCACAGCTTTTTTTGATTATGTAGATTTTTTTTAACCCTCCTGCAATTTTCTATGCAAAGCATGCATCAGCCACAGCCATGCTATCTCCTCAAGCAGTTCGTTCTGAAATCCAATCTGAGAACAGGGCAGACTAAATAAAATTTCATTTTGATTTGGCCTCCTGCTGAGAAGGGGGCTGCTTTGTTTCAGCGACCAGAACCAGCAAGCCAGAAAGGTATGTCCTGCTTTGCACGGCTGATGATGTGGCTTGAAGATCAGACCCCTGAGGTTTCCAGTGCTTGATATCTCATCCACATCCTGTACTGTTTCCTATTTTCTTTTTCATTCTGAGTTGCCTGTCATCTACCTGCAGGACAAACCTATGGCAGGCCTGAGCACGACTCTTTACTTTGGCATATGCTTAATCGCTGCATGGCTGTGTGAAATCACTACCCCACCCCCACCCAAGACTGCTTGCCTTTGTGATTCTCTCTCCCACTAACATATTCACTCTCCCGACCTTTTTGTTTTGTTTTGGAGGGGGGTGTTTTTTGGACATGGACTACACAAATGCAGAATTCATGGGAAAATATGAAAAGACATAGCGCAGTGGTCCAGAAGGCCTCCACAACAAAAGGATTTGGCAAATTTGTAAATTTGTTTAACAAGTTTAGGACTTGTTTGTTTAACAAGTTTAGGACTACCTTCCTCAGAAAGGTAATCACTGATTAGCTTTGTGAAGGAGGTAGGGATGGAGAAACATGATTTGTTCCAGAGGAGAAAAACATTTTTGCATATTTTCAGGACAGGGTTGTAAAAAGCTACTTAAAATGACTCAATTCTCTTTGATTCATGGTTTGAACTATGAAATGGATCATTCACAGGGAACTCTAAACTTTAAAGTTATGCAGATAGTATATCAGAATTCAAAATCTCACTGCTTTATAAAGCCTGCTTTTCAATAAATTCTTTTGTTTAAAAAAAATGATAGTGCTCATGGGCAGGGGGTTGGACTGGATGACCTACAAGGTCCCTTCCAACTCTGTTATTCTGTTATTATTCTGTTATTCAGAAGTTGTGGGAGCTTCGTCACTGGGAGATTTCAAGAAGAGATTGGACTGGCATCTGTCAGAAATGGTGTAGGGCCTCCTGCTTGGGCAGGGGGTTGGACTAGATGACCTACAAGGTCCCTTTCAACTCTTGTTAAATCCCTTCTTTAAGGTAAAACCCAGGTGGTATGACTTGTGTTGAACAGGGCATAGGACAGAGCAGGCTAAAACCATCACTTCAAATCAAAGCAGTAGCAGAACAGAATAATACAGGAATGATCTATGCAGCTCACACTCAAAACAGAAATTTGAAGTTGTAGGGTCTTCATCTTCATAACTACATAGTTTGCTAGAAAGTTCAAATGATATATTTGGATCTCTCTCTCTCTTCCTCCTTCCCTTCCTCCCTTCCTCTCTCTCTCTCTCTCTCTCTCTAAAATCTTAAGGGGTATTTCATTTCATTTGCTTCCATTGGAGAGAGTACTATAGATTTATCTATATCCAGGAATATCCAATATCCAGGAATTTGGATATTGGAACAGTTCCCAATTATTCATATTAGTCTTCCACATAGCATGACTCAAGTTGGGCCAATCCATTTTGCTAGGATTCTAAACCATGGATGAAACCCAGAGAAGATTGGAATGCCTGAACCAGGATGAAATCATGCAATTTCAGCATACATTGATTTTACTGTGTTATCTCAAAGTCAAATGAGATGTGAGACAGGCAAGATTTAGCCACACATATTGAGATGAATATTTTCCAGTTGTGGATGATTAGGAATGGAGCCACATAGGGAGGAGAAAATTCTCTTTCCTCCTAAAATCCACAGCTCTGAATCAAATAGCCTTCTTCATCTGCAGCTTTCAGCAAAGCTGTATCACTGCCTTCAACTGTTTACTCTTAGACATGCATTCTTATTTAGGATTATATACTATCATTAAAACAGGCATTTTATATTTTCATTGTCTCTGTACATTATTATATTGTATTTTATAACTAAGATTCCTGCCAGTTCCAGTCCCTGGACTAAAACCTATATTTAATGAACAAGTAGGGAAAAAGTTTGTCTGTTACATGTGAATGTCTATTAAATTCATGAGTACATACTTATATATTGATTATATAAGGATATAATATATACATAATTTATATAATCATGTAATTGATGTTTTTAACATCATTTGCACCAATTTTACATTAATTGTATGAAAACATCAATTACATCATTACACATGCAATATAAATTGATGCAAATGACATGCATTGCATTGTCTGACCCAGATAAGAACCACCACATTTGTCCATACTCCATTGAGGTGAAATCAAAGATAAGGTTCGTCTGTTGTATCCAAGGCTGTTAAATTTGTTAAATGAGGATCTGCTAAATTTCACTGTAATTCCAACTTACTACAGTGTTTAACAATATTTTTTTCTCATCTTCAAAGTTTTAGAAAATAGTGCCAAAGAAAATTATGTAAATTCCTAGATATTATAGGTCACAGTTCAGTTTTATTTATTGCTAATCACTATAAAAGTAGTATCATGTTTCTCCAACAATACGCCCCTCCAATAGGAAGGCCCAGCATGTTTTCTAGGCATGAGGTGAAATTAAGCTCCTCCCCAAAAATTTAGGCCTATTTAAAACATGCGAAATCGGAGGGAAAGGTGGGGGGACTTGCAATTAGGAATGGCCCATGGGCAGCCACGCCTCGCTACCAGCCGCTCCTAACATCCAATCATGGCGGAGCGTGGAGGGCTCCCTACCCCCGCCAAGCACCTTTGCTGCAGACCCAGGTATAGTGCTGGCTGCAGGCCAGGTCAGTGGGTGGACGGTGGCAGCGTGGATGTCAGCCTTGGTGGTGACTGGGCACTTTGCATTGCTGCTGCTTCCTCCGCCACTGTCACTTTCCCTTCTTCCTTCACCGCGGCTTATGCTGCATTCGGACTGCTGCCATTGGGCAAGACACAGAGGCCAGAGACCATACTGGACATCATGGCATGACAGTAGCAGAGAAGTGGCCCTTCGAGTGGGTGGAGGAACAATTTGAGCGCATTCCTCTGCCGGCAGTGTTTCCGTAGCTTTCACAGTTCCTGCCAGCACTGGTGCCTCTCTTGCCAGCACTGTCTCCAACACCAGTGGCAGCAGCAGTGGCAGGACAGACCCAGCTGTCCAACAAGAACTGCCTGTCTTCCTGCAGGGACATCACTTTGCTTGATGGTGTCTGCATCGACAACATCCTGCAAGTCGGTGAGTCTTTCAGGCTTCAGTGGATGGAAGCGGTGACGGGAGGGCAATGCCATAATTTCTCTCCTTCCCCACACCTCGCTTTGCTTCCCACCCCAGAGCTTCAGGCCACGGTCCTGTACGGTCAGGCCTTCTCCTCTTGCTCCAGCCACCTGAAATCCCCCCATGGACATTTTCCCCCTCTTTAAGGATTCACCCCAAAGGAGGATTCACCCCTTTAAATGCACTCCCCACCTTCATCTCCCTGAAGGGCAGAAATAGGATTGAAATCCATCTCCTGGATTTCTCCTGGAAAATCCCAAAGACACTCTTCCCTCTCTCTCTCCCTCCCTCCTTCTCTCCCTGCCAAGCTTCCCAGAGGATTCTCCCAGACAGACATTCCTCTGGTGAATCCTCCTTTGAGGTGGATCCTTTGGGAAAATCCTCTGGGAAGCTTGGTGCTAAGGGTCTGTAGGATGATTCCCTTTCTCTTCTGTTTGGACTGGAAGGTTTGCCTCTGCTCAAAGGGCAAAGTGGATAGATGATTCCCTTTTTAAAACTACCGAGAGGGGTGGAGAGGAAGCTGCCTGGCTTAGGGAACTGATGGAGGGAATGAGAGTAAAGAAAACTTAAAGAGAGGGGAAAGGTCCATGAGGGGGGCTCAGGTGGCTGGAGCAAGAGGAGAGTGCCTGACTGTACAGGGGACAAGACCATGATCCAAAGCTCTGGGGTGGGAAGCAAAATGAGGCATGGAGGGGGGAGAAACAATGGCATCACCCTCCCGCTGGCGCTTCCACCCACCGAAGTCCAAAAGACTCACCGACTTGCAGGACGTTGTCAATGCAGTTGTCGTCAAACAAAGTGATGCCCCTCTGGGAGGGCAGGTAGTTCTCGTCAGCAGCAAGGTCTGTCCCACCGCTGCTGCCACTATTGTTGGAGATGGTGCTGGCGAGAGAGGTGCAAGCATTGGCAGGACCCGTGGAAGCTACGGAGCTACGGAGGCCTGAGAAGCGGCTGAAACACTGCCAGTGGAGTTCAAACTGTTTCTCCATCCACTGGAAGGGCCACTTCTCCACTACCGCCATGCTGCGATGTCCAGCACAGACTCTGGCCTCTGCATCTTGCCCAATGGCAGCAGTCCGAATGAGGCATAAGCCATAGCAATGACAGAAGGGAAAACGATAGTAGCAGAAGAAGCAGCAGTGGAGCAAAGTGCCCCACTGACACCAAGACCAACATCCATTCCACCGGTGCCTGCCCGCTGACCTAGCCTGCAGCCAGCACCATACCCAGGTCTGCAGCAAAGATGCTTGGTGGGGGTAGGGAGCCCTCCATGCTCCACCATGATCAGCTGTTAGGAGAGGCTGGTGGCAAGGCATGGCTGTGCATGGGGCATTCTAGGCAAGGGTGCGTGGGGGGGAGAAATTAAGTCACCCCTAAAAAGACTGCCCAGCTGTTTTTTTGAGGGTCAAAAGAAAATAAGTCCCAGGCTTATTTTCGGAGAAACACAGTATCAGGGCTACTTTAAGCTCCATTTTAAACAATGTAAGTGAAGAAGAATGAAAACAGTAGGATTTAATTAAGTTTATAGATGATATTCCAGATTTCTTTAAATTCCCAAGATTTATCTTAAGCATTTGAAGCATGGGTATGGCTGAGTGGGTGATAGACAGATAGGGGGACAGCTAAATCTCTGGGGGCTGAGGATCAGATTGCCCAAAGTGAGCAAGATTAGAGTAGGCTGTGTATGATATGGAGTAAAGCAGTGGTGGGATTAAAAACTTTTTGCTACCGGTTCTGTGGGCGTGGCTGGGTGGGTGTGGAGTGGCTTGGAGGGCATGGCTTGGTAGGCATGGCAGGTGAAGGATACTGCAAAATGTCCATTCCCACCCCACTTCTGGGGGAAGGTTACTGTAAAATCCCATTCCTTCCCCACCCCACTAACCTGCTTTCCAGCTCCGTTCTCCTGTGCAGGGCATCAAAAGAAGACCAGCCAATCAGCTGGGACTTGGGAGGCAGAGAATAGATGGGGACAGGGTCAGTCAGGGGTGGTGTTTGCCAGTTCTCCAAACTACTCAAAATTTCCACTACCAGTTCTCCAGAACTGGTCAGAACCTGCTGAATACCACCTCTGGAGTAAAGGCTTCCTACTATGATGGACCAGATCTAGATTCTTATCTCATCAAGTTCCCACTGAAGGAAAAATAATAAAGTTGATTTCCTGGGGGAAAAAAGCAGTATCTAAACTTAACAAATGCACAAAATGAATAAATATGTTTTAAGTGAATTTAAATATAATTAAAATTAACTAACATTAATTAAATTCTGCTAGTACATTCTTCATAGATTTAATAATTATTGCCCTGGGCCATATTAATATTTCCAGATGATCAGCATTCATATTGAGGGCACATTTAATACTTTGGGGGAATGCATCCAGCCCCAGGTTTTAGATTCTGCATTGTTGGTCTAAAGCTCTATTATTTGTATGTGTATTTTAACATTAATAAGTAATATGGATGAAGAATACATTTCACGAATATATTTTTCCCTATCATAACTGAAATCTGGGCTTCTGATGTAACCACAGTGTGTGGTTTATACTCAGTGTAAATAAATAAATGCATGTGTGCTCTGTTGTTCATGATAGCTGCTGTATGCCTCAAAGCTGCAAAATACTGGATTTTTTTTTTATCCAGGTTTATGAAGACTGGTACAGTAATCTCTGGCAAACAGTACTGGTAGAAAAGATGACCCACATTAATGTGCTAGTTAGAAGATAAATCAATTTCTGTTTGAGAAATATAATTCTCATACCTGTCTTTCATAATCAAAGAGATGAAAAGCCTTTGCCCTCCTATACACCAATTTGCACAATGTGCACCATCAGGAGAATGACTACAAGAACTGGTCATTTCATTCTAGTCTAATGAAAAAATTGACTAGGGGGGACATGATAGCACTGTATCAATATTTGAGGGGCTTCTACAAAGACGAGGCAGTCAAAATATTTTCCAAAGCACCAAAAGGCAAGACAAGAAACAATGATTGAAAACTAACCAACAAGAGAAGCAACCTAGAATGAAGAAGTTTCCTAACAGTGAGAGTAATTAATCGATGGAACAGCTTGCCTGCAGAAATTGTATGTGCTCCATCACTGAAGGCTTTCAGAAAGATACTGGATAACCATTTGTCTGAAATGATATAGTCTCCTGCTTGAGCAGGGGGTTGAACTACCAGAAGACCTCTGATGTCCATCCTAGCTCTATTATTCTATGTTCTATCTTTTTTATGTGAAGAAGACCGTCCTTCACAAAATCAGTATTTGTAATATCCTTTAAAAAAAAACTTTATAAATTTTGCACCTGTGCCAATGTTATTATCTTATTTGTAGTCAACTTATGTTTGATTCAATTAGCAACTTAAGAGAGGCAAAGGAAAATAAAAACAACATTGATCAAACAAAAAAGTTGTTCTCAGAGTTAGGGATTTTCAGGTTGAACTGGGATAAGCTTCAATGCAATGAAATGCACATAGCTGCTAAGACTCTGTCCATAGAACTGTCTTTTTAAAAAATCAATAATTTCACTGATTAAATGATGAGGGGGCTAAATTTAGCCTTACCACTAGTCTTCTAATTGGTGATCAATTTGGTGGACAATATTTGAACTGAGCTTAATGCCTGTTGTGAAATCCTGGATTAGAGAGAAACTAATTTTTTTCATCTAGTTTCCCATCAAGTACATAAAACCAATACAAAAGTCTGTTTCTCTTGATGAATTGTCTCCAGTAAGAGCATTTCAGCAGAACTTTAAAAGATGTTTACATATTCTGCAGGAAAATTTATCAAGATCAAGCTTTAGCCTTGGTGGAAATAGACAAATTTCCATCTTTGTGCACATTCGATGTATTAGACCTACATCGCCTATATTAAAATTCTACACAGGTCTATTCAAAAGTGAGATTTGCTAATTTAAAAAAAGTTTATTTATTTTTATTTGTTTGTTTATGAAATGTATTTGTTGCTATCTCATTTCGAAGTGACTCTGAGCACTTTACAGCATAAAAAGCATTGAATCATTAAGTATAAAATGACAATGCAAACAAAATAAAATCATTGATAAAAGATGGAGAAGGAAGCAGTTAGAAGCATGGTGGGTTGAAGATGGGATTACCTCTTAATTAATCAATCCCTTTCCATTTGAAGCTCACTCATTGGGTTTCCAAGTCATCTGACAAATCTAGATCTTAAGATTCTTACAGAAAGTCAGGAGAGTGAGAGCCAATCTCCAAGATATTCCAAAGAGCAGGAACCACAGCAGAGAAGGCTCTTCTGAGAAGGCTAGTCCCCTCTGTCAGCGGGGATGGGGTAGGCCAATCTCATCAGGGTAAGATGGTTCCTCAAGTAACCTTGATCCATGACATGCAGGGCTTTAAAGGTAATTAACCAACTCCTTGATTGCACCCAGAAGCAAACCAGCAATCAGTGCAACTCAGAAGCAGTGGTATAACATGGGACACTAAGAACTGCTCACAAAATTTCAAGTAAATATCTACTGCATAAGACTGAAGCTTCTGAGACTTGAAATAAATTCAAACAATAAAGATTTGTTGATAATGACTGATAATTATTGAATTCCATCAAATGTTAGCAAGTTAATATATTCTGAAAATATTAGAATATATTAATATTTTCACTGGAATAAAACAGGTATAGAATTTAGTTAGATCTTAAATTGTCAATGAAGTATGATAATCTTGAATATAGTCCAGTTTATTCCAATGACTACATCCAAACCATTGTACTTTAACTCATGTTAAACTTTGAACGTATCTTGACATGCAGTTTTGTAAAATTGACTGTATTGGATGTTCAGAATGTTTACATATTTTTGCCACTGAGTTTAATAGAACTTCATATGGGTCCTATTGATATATCAGGAGTATTTCATTAAGCCAATAACATCATTTCAGTGCTTTTTTTCTTTTTCATAAGCAGAAGAATCATTCAACATGCAAGTGCTGAAAAAGGTGCAATAAACTAAATTAAAGAAATAGTTAGGCCCAATTGTGGAAAATATTTCATTAAATAAGCAGCTCTGGTTTAGGTCAATTTTTCCTTGTACAAATTTTGCAATCTTTAGCTTTTTTAAAGTGGTAAAGTTCATACTCCACAGCTTTTAGAATTACATCAAGTTCTATTTGAAATAAATGCCTGATTTTTTTTTAAAAGGGTAATTAATACCAGCACAATATAAAAAATAATAAAAACATTTCTAAAGTAATGAGAATCCTATAATCCTTAGTGAGAGATGTAGTCTTGAAATGGATAATTGAAACAATAGGGAATTCTTTCAACAGTCACTAGGAGTCAGGCAACATATAAATTTAAACAATAATATTTTGCTCTGGCCAAGAAGATCAGTAGATACAAATTGCACTTTATAGGTAGAGTCTCCAATTTCAATTGAATCAATAACATTTCTTCCAATCCATCAATGGAGACTGCAATGAACCATTCAACACCTGACAATGAAAAACCATGTTTTCATGAATCAATTTCTTTTGTGTTTGCACTGACTACTATTCCTACATAATGAAATATTTTAGCATTTCACATGGTGCAAATACATGATATGCATAGATGATCTGGTTGCAGGTAATGTTCAGAATTTAAAATAGCTTATATCCTATTACTGTGGATTTTATTTTGCTTGTTCCGTTTGTGCCCATTTGAAGGTGATTTACAGCCTGTTGAAATATATCTGCAGTTGCGAAATTGTTATGCAATATTGTTTCATTTTATACAAGTATTGCAGGTTAACTTAACTTTGATTTCTGAAGATATAAATTTTACAACAAATAATTAAATAAAATGTCCAATTTAAGCTTGATTTAGACTTCTCTGCAACTATATGCAGGCACTGATGCATACCTCTACTCAGTGGTAGGATTCAAATAATTTAACAGCCGATTCTCTGCCCTAATGACCAGCTTAGTAGGCATGGCTGGGTGGTCATGTGACTGGGTGGGTGTGGCCAACTCAACATCACTCAACATCACTTTTGTCACAGGGCACAGGGCACCTCTCCTCATCATGCCTGGCCCCGCATCACCTCTCCCCTCCCAGCCACTTCTTGTCATGCCTGGCCTCTCCTTGCCTCGTCCAGTCTCTTCTTGACTTACAACCACAATTGAGCCCAAAATTTATGTTGCTAAGTGAGAAATTTATTAAGTGAATTTTGCCCCACTTCATGACTTTTCTTGCCACATTTGTTAAGTGAATCACTGCAGTTATTCAAGTAAGTAAGTAACACAGCTATTAAGTGAATTTGGCCTCCTTATTGACTTTGCTTGTCAGGAGTTTGCAAAAAGGGATCATACAGGGGTGGTATTCTACCATTTGGACTTTGTTACAATTCTGTGCAGCTCAGAGAACCAGCGAATCGTGCCTCTGGCTGTCCCTGTCCCTCTCCACCTGCCCCTCTATTCCCTGCCCAATCAGTCCTTATCACACATGTGTGACATCACTGACTGCATTCTCTCCCACCCAGTCACTCCTTAAGGTATTTTTCCCCTCCCTACGATCAGCTGTTCTGATGATCAGCTGTGCCGGGATCCCCCTAGCTGTCTTACTGTTTCCCCCAGGAGGCTTCCCTGATGTGCAGGAGACAAAAAGGGACACGTGGAGCTGCTGCACACACATACCCCGCACTCCATTTTTTGCCTTCCTGGGCCTCAGAGAAACCTTCTGGGAGCAAAAATGCCCCCGGGAAGCTTCCCTGAAGCCCAGGAGGCAAAGAAATGGAGTGGGGGGGGGTGCTGCAAAAAGGCAAGCCCACCCAGTCACATGGCCATGTCTACCTAACCACACCCACAGAACTGGTTGTTAAAAAAGGCTTAACTGCACAGGCAGTTTCTGAAAACACATAAGCAGGGCAATAAAGATAAGCAGCAATAGACTAGAACAACACACAGAGGCACACCAGAACACCTCCTTCCTGCCTTCCTGACCAGATTAGCCCCATAAAATAGAAAAAACAAAACAGCCGGTTCGCCAAACTTCTCAGAAAATTAGCTACTGGTTCTCTTGAACCAGTGCAAACCAGCTGAATTCCATTGCTGCCTGTGCTTCAAAGGGTTGATGGGTAAGCATACTTTGCAGATGGTTGTAGGCAGGCCAATATGTACATGTCCCAAATCTCAGCTTTGCATTGCATTGCATTGCATATGCTGCTGGGTTGATCCGTCTTCCTTTGGGTTTCGTTTGTTTGAGCATCCCCTAACCCAGACATTAATATTTGCAGACCTATAAAAGCTATGCAACCTTCTCTGAATAACAGATGCATTCTTTGACATACAGTGATATAGAAGTCTAATTCCCACCTTACTAATTGTGGAGCTTTAGAACAAAAAATTAGAACACTAGCATGTTCTTTTTGGTTGCCAGTACTTCTATTTTCAGTTCTATACACACCCAGAGGGAGAGAGAGAGAGAGAGAGAGAGAGAGAGAGAGAGAGAGAGAGAGAGAGAGAGAGAGAGAGAGAGAGAGAGAGAGAGAGAGAGAGNAGACAGACAGACAGACAGACAGACAGACAGACAGACAGACAGACAGACAGACAGACAGACAGACAGACAGACAGGATGCATAGGAAAAAAATGGACAGGTAAATGTATCTTCTATTGTAAAAGTTTATTGAAGTGTACTCATTATAAGAAACGTAATTGTTAAAATGATTCTTTTCATTGTCTAGGGCTACATAGGTTACTATTACTTTCTGAACATTGCTGGAGCCCACAATATTTGAGAAGTTTATGCCTGATTCAAAGCATTGGTAGGTTCTAAATCAAAAGAATCCATTTATGGAAGGACTTTTAATCTAGTAAAGAATTATCTAACCATGGTATTATCTAATCTAAATAGGAATTATCTTTATCTTTATTAAATACCCGAACAATCAGGATAGTTAAAGCACTTGAGGAATATCTAAAACAGCATAAGAGATAGGTTCAAGGCTGCCAGAGAACATATTATTTTGCTCTCTAAAAATAATGCTGTATGAAACCATTTGATTTTACCCTGTACAAGCCCAAACATGTTGAATTGTATCATTTAAAAAAAAAACCATTTCCTAATACATGTCGATCTCTTCCATTTTGTTCCTTTCAAAACATCACAAAATTAGATCAATTTAAAATGTCCCATTTTCTAGAGAGAAAAATAATCAGGAAGGCATTTGCACATTTGCCCTACAATGCATATTTAATATGGGGATATATAAAAGCAAAAATTATAATCTCTCCACCTCAAGTTCATATCTCTGCCAGGTAATAAAATCTCTTTTTCTCCCACCTTGGTATTCTGTACCTTGAAGAATCTAACAGGAATTATTTGTGAGTGGCATGCATAGAATTGTTATTCTTTTTTTTAAAGTCTCTGCTACATTTTCTGTAGCTTGTATAACCCAAAAGACATGTTCATCCGCTTTGCACCAAAGATAAAGAGAGAAAGTGAACCACAGTCAGAATCAAACAGTTTAGCCCAGAAGCAACTTTAGAAATTTTAATAATATTTCCTGAGAAGGGAGCAGAAAAGAATATTTCAAATTGGTAGGGGGGAAATGATCAGAAAATCCTGTTATAGAAACCATACAATTGTGTGGAAAATCTACCTTGGGGTAACTTTGTTAGAACAAAGTTACACCCTGGGATATGTTTTTCACGGCATAGAATTTGTGTGAGGTTCAAAAGAGGAAAGAAATTTCCACCAAAGAAGACTGTGTCTTAAGATAGTATCAATCAAGCTTATATATCTTCAAGAATAGAAGCATTAACAATAGATTTAATTTGTCACAGGAATTAGTAGTTATAATCAGTCATTAAATAGTAACATTGCATTTTAAGTTAAATTTAAAATCACTAGAAAAGAAAACTTTAGTATGAGAATTTACTCTTGCTATATGTTCGCCATTCTGATGCATTATAGAAAGTCCACATTAATAATGATGGTTACAATAGCCAATCCAAATAAAGGGATTTTGCTAATACTGATTGGAGTAGCATTTGAACTTTGTAGCTTGGAGGTTATTCTGATCAGATAGTGACAGTGCCAGCATGTCTTTTATCAACTTCATCTGGAAAATGATGACTCATATAGATACAATACACACAGACAGACACACACACATAGAGAGACACACACACAAACAGAAGTTCAGAGGTTAACATTATAGCATACCTAAAATAAAAGACCAATATTTCATGAAACTTCAAATCCTATTCACTATACAAAAAAGCACTATTGATCCTCAAACAATAGAGGATGTAAAGATGGTAAAGAAGTTACATATATTTCTTTGCCACTGTTGACACGCAGCGCTCTAAAGCCCATGTCACACTGCACCAACCAACGGATGGAAAGAGGAGGTAAAACGGAGAAAAACACTTGCCATCCGTTGGTTTAACGTGATTCTTCACATTTGGTACTCACTGCCTCCATTTTTCTTCCTCTCTATCCATCCAGCATCCGTCTACTGACATTTCCACTCCCGCTCAAAAAGTTTTGAGCTGCCTCAAAACTTTTTGGGAGAGAAAATGTATCCAACGCGTCCATTCTGCATCGCTAGGCATACAGGGAACATCCGTTTCTGCATCCGTCGTCATCCGTTACGTGTCGCTACATACGCTAGGCATCTGCTGCATATCCATGCAACTCAAATTCTGCTCCAGCAGAAGCAGAACAGGGAGAAGTGGAACGGACACGGAACGGACGCCAGTGTTAGTAGCACGGACGGGAGAAAGGATGAAAGCGGATTGCAGCTCGCAAACAAAGCATTTTAAACGGAAAAAACATTTCACAGAGGGGACCTTATCTCGGACATTAAGGATGTCTAGAGGATGCTAGAGGATGCAAAGGACACATAAGGGAAAACCTATATTGCCTATAAAAAGGGGGAGCAACTCACCTGGATCTCACTTTCAGACCAGCAGCCCTGCTGTGCAGACCTCTGCAGCCTTCATCTGCTTCTTGCTCTTCCACAAGCATCCCAGTCAGTCCACCATGATCGTAACACACGTCCTTTTGGTAGCCACCATCATTTTTGCAACACTGCGAAGTCATCTACGGCTCTTTCAACTCTACTACGGGAAGAAAAGGAGGCGGCCAAGAAGCGTCTGGGTCCAAAGATGAGATAGGAAGCAGAGACGGACTGTACAACAAGCTGATGGTGGAGCTCGGGAACGAAGACCCTTGTGCATTCCAGACACTTCATGAGGATGCCTCCAGCCATGTTTGACGAAGGTTGGCAGCGGCTGACACCCAGGTTGACCAAGGCAAACACAACTTCCAGCCCAGCCTGGACCCTGGCCTCAAGGTGGCATGGACTCTGCACCACCTGCGCTCAGGGACCACCTACAGGAGATGCATACGGCTGGAGGGTGCCACCCAACACCATCACATTGTGGTTCAGAGAAGTGGTGCAGGCCATCATCGAAGAATACCGTGGAAGGAGCTCTTGCACAGCTGCCCCTCCACTAAAGAAGGCTGGAATAAAGTTGCAGAGCAGTGGTATCAGAGGTGGAACTTTCCCCACACCGTTGGAGCCATGGATGGGAAGCACGTGGCCTGCAAAGCACCAGCCAAGTCGGAGTCCACTTATTTCAACTACAAGGGCTTCTTCGCATCGTCCTCTTCGCCATGGTCAATGCTGACTACAATTCATGTACATCGATGCTTCAGGCAATGGGTCAGCTTCAGATGCCCAGGTATACAACGCCAGTGACCTCAAGGAGGGCTGGAACGCAACTCATCATGGGGCTTTCCAATCCCAGACCCCCTGCCCACGACATGCAGATGTGCCCTACTTCATCATGGGGGATGATTGCCTTTTCCCTCAGAACCTACCTCATGAAGCCCTACACTTCCAGATGCCTCACCAGTGAAGACAGGATCTTCAACTACGGGCTGTCCAGCGCAAGGCGGGTGGTGGAAACTTTGGCATCCTGGCCAACAGGTTCCAGGTACTTCTCAGCACCATGCAGCATCGCCCACAGACTGTGAGGAGCATCGTGGAAGCTTGCTGCATCCTGCACAATCTCATGCGCACCCGCTACCCAGTGTTGCAGAACAGGCTCGTGGACTCCAACAAGGCAAATGGGGACATGAGCCTGGGGAATGGAGGCAAGGGCAAAACCTGATAGACACTGAGGATGTGCAGGGCCCAACAGAGCCTCACATGAAGGGAAGAACCAGCGCAACCTCCTGGAACACTGCGTGCAACTCCCAGTGGAGCAGTGTGAGTGGCAAGACAGGATGATAGATGATTAATGGGTGCTTCTTTCAGCCTGTCTCCTCACACGGATGAGATTGGCATGTATGTTGGGTGGGCCTACAATGAACAAGGCATTTAATAAAGAGTTGTGTTTATGTTGACATGTGTGGATCAAATGATCTACATTAGTATTGATAATGAAGGGCCATAGATGTGGCACCTGGGAGGTGGACCATACAGTCCCACTATGCTTGCACTGGAGGTTTATCTATCCCCACAGCTATCCTTAACCCATCCCAACAGATATCTCATACCCATGCCCAAAGGTATCCTTGCCCATCCCACAGCTACTTACCCATTCCAAGGTATCCCTGCCCATCCACAGGTATCCCTGCCCATCCCACAGATATTATCCCATCCCAAAGGTATCCCTGCCCACCATGCTATCCTTTACCATCCCACAAGCATGCAAGGTCTAAACATTTCTAAAAGTTTCCACCAAGTCTTTATTTACAAAAATAATGAAGCAAGTGTGTGAAGCAAAGATAATCTTTATTAAACAAGCTGTAAAAAGAAAATGACCTAAGTCAACTGTCAAATAAAGTCTACAGGTAACCACCCATCTCTAGCACATCGCTTCTCTGTCACTCAGAGGATTGCCAGTCTCAGGGGTGAAGGTCCAGGTGCTGTGGGAGGTGTGGGCTGCAGAGTGCGGTCTGAAGCGCCAATGGGGTGCCTGGCCCCGAGAGTACAACAGGTTACGTGTGTTCTGAGGAGGCTCTCAGACAGCTGGCTCAGCCCATGATGTTGAGAAGCGTCCTTCCTCCATGGCCATGGGGTGTCAGCCCTTAGTACCGACGACAGATGTACTGAGGCGGGCTTGGCTGTGGGGTGGAGAAGGAGCAGTGTAGTCGGGATGTCTGGTCTGCAGCTGTGTGGGACTGGCAGTGGTGGCAGTCGGTGATGTGGGGTGGCATCGATGCATCAGTGCATGGGTGATCACTTGTTGTTGGTGCATCATTGGCGTGGGTGGCATCAGTGGAACGTGGCAACGGTGGTGTCCAATGAGTCTGTGCCTGGATTGGGAAGGGCTTGCTGCTGTGCTGCTGGACCTCTCTGGTAGCATAGCCCTGGTAGGTGAAGGCATGTGGAAAGCCTTGGAAGGGAGGGACATCACCTGGGGTGGAGGAGCAGACCTGGACTGGGTGGGAGCAGTGCCTGTGGGTCTGTCCTTCACACCTGGTACTGGGTTCTGCCATGTCCGTGAGGGTCTGGTTGACATAGGTGAGGAAGGGCTTGCGGTTGGAGGATGAGGAGTCGGTGGGACCGAGTGAGGAGGATATCTATGCTGCTCCTGATGATGTCTCTTATCTCCAGCAGGACAGTGTGGCTCTGCCCCTCCTGTCTGGCTCTCTGCCTTTCTGTGGAGGTGGACCTGGGGGGGATGCGGGTGGACTGTGGTGGAAGTGCCGTCTCCTTTCTCCACTGCTCCAGGGAGTCCCCACGCGCCTCCGCCATGGTTAGAACAGCTGTCCGTGGGTTCTCCGTCATGCACGCTCCACAGACACCTGCCTGGAGACAGGAGCTGACTCTTGCCGAAGAGGACTGGCTCTCAGCAGGCTGCCGGAGAGAGAGGGTTGTGAGAGGGGCTGCTCCTCGGTGGCGGATCTCACCCTCCAGGAAGCTGCACTTAGCCATGACGTAGGTTTCTCTGTCCATCAGCTTGACTGCGGCCTGGCCAGATTTCTTGAGTGCAGCTTCCCATACCAGGTGTGCATGTGCTTCCACCAGCCGAGGAGCACTCTCCGAAGTGTTAGCCCAGGCTGTCCGCCTTCTCTCTCCAAAGCAGCCTGCTTCCTTTTGGTTGTCCCTGTAGAGCCGTGTCCCTTCCGCCATAGATAGTCATTCTCTCTCAGCCACTCCAGCACCTCATCCTTATGTTCCTCCTTGGTGGAGTATTGCCTCCTCTCCCGTTCTCACATAGCCTCTTCCTCCCTTTGGCAGGACCACATGGACCCTCATCAGAGGGGCTTCCAGGTTGTAGGGGCTGCTCCTCCACACCACCAGCAGCAGCAGCACCAGCAGGATCATCATCAGCAGCAGCAGCATCAGCGCGCAGCACCAGCAGGATCATCAGAAGCAGCAGCAGCACCAGCAGGACCAGGATCAGCAGCAGCAGAATAAGCACCAGAGCCCAGCAGCACCAGGAGCACCAGCAGGACCAGAGCACCAGCAGGACCAGGAGCACAAGCAGGACCAGCAGGACGAGCAAGACACAGGAGCAGCGAGCAGGACCAGCAGGAGAGCAAGACCAGGAGCACTGAGCAGGACGAGCAGGACCAGCAGAGCGAGAGGGACCAGCAGGACGAGGGCAGCATCAGGAGAGTAAGCCACCAAGCAGAAGCACCACCACCAGAAGCAGCGATCAGCAGGAGTAAGCACGAGCAGAAGCACCACTGCCATAACAGCATCATCAGCTCCTCCAGAAGCAGAAGCAGCAGAAGCCCCAGCCCCAGAGAGCAAGCCGTGCTACAGAAGCCCCAGCAGAAGCAGAGTGAGGGCCAGGGGTGTAAGGGTGGCCTGTCCCTCTTGCCAGGGCTGGCAGCAGATGGCTGAGGCTTCCTCTTCTTCCCCATGGTTGTGGGGTTGCTGGTGTAGCAAGGCTGGCAGGCAGGCAGGCAGGCAGACTGGCAGGCAGGCTGGCAGGAAGGCAGGCAGCAAGGCTGGCAGGGCAGGCTGGCAGGCAGGCTTGCAGGAAGGCTGGCAGGAAGGCTGTCAGGCAGGCAGGCACAAGGCTGGTAGGCAAGCTGGCAGGCAGCAGGCAGCAGACAGCAAGGCTGGCAGGCAGGCAGACAGCAAGGCTGGCAGGGAGGCTGGCAGGCAGACAGGCAGGCAGGCAGCAAGCCTGGCAGGCAGCAAGCCTGGCAGGCATGCAGGCAGGCAAGGCAGGCAAGCTGGCAAGGCTGGCAGGCCAGTCAATGTGTCGGAAGCAGGTCTTCCTCTGAATGGTGACCTGCTTGGGAGCTGCTCCCCTTATATCCGCGGGCTGACGCAATGTCCTCCGCCATGCTCAGTGAACGCTAGGCATCTGCTAGGCTTCCGCTAGGCATCCTAGGCTTCTGCTGTGCATCGCTTCATCGCTCTGCATCCGCTCTGCATCCGCTCTTTCCGTTCCGCGTCCGCTTTGCTGCGGCCCCCGGAAGTCTTGCGGGTGTGCCATCCGCCATCCGCTTCCAGTCCTAGGCTTCCGTGGAGCATCGGCTTTCCATCCGCCCTGTGTCCTCCCCTGTCCGTTTCCTTTCCATGTTATCTGCTCTGGTTATGCAATTTTTGCCCCTTTGAGAGTGGATAACAACGAGTGGAACATTTTTCTGTCCGCTGTGTCCTTTACAAACGTTTGCATCCATCGGCCAGTGTGACAGGGCCTTAAGATTCTTCACTTTACACTATGCTCAGTTGTATTTTCTATGAGATTTATGCCATCTGTGCTCTATATCTTATTTTCTTCATTGCCTCGAAGTCAGT
>BHFT01003279.1:0-12945 GCA_004320025.1 Laticauda laticaudata | reverse complement strand
CCAGATAGAATATGTGCCTACTTCTTAAAAAAGCTATCCACTGCCATAGCAGAACCTCTAAGCATAATCTTTGAAAAGTCTTTCAGGACCTGCTCCTTGCCAAAACTATGGTCACAAGCTACGGTCATCCCGATCTTCAAAAAGGGAGACCGCAGCCTAGTTGAAAATTGCAGACCAATCTCCTTATGCTGCATTACCTGTAAAGTCATGGAATTAATTATTAATTATCAATTAATTATTAATCCATTATCCTCCACTTAGAGACAAAACAACCTACTCTCTAATAAACCTCTACTCAAAATTTCCACTACCGGTTCTCCAGAACTGGTCACAGCCTGCCGATTACCATCTCTGGAATGACAGACATACAGTCCACCGGTACTTCCAGAGTAAGACATGCTCTACTTAAGTATGGTTAAAAACTTAACAGCAAAATTACATAAAAACACCGGTATGGCTCTCAACACTAGAAGCAATAGTGCATCCAAATTTCATGAATCTGAGGAAAGTCAATACATACAAAGATCTATAGATGGAACGGGGGACCTAAAATCCAGACACAAACTGAAAGAAGGGATAAATCCAATAAAAAGACAAGAAAGACAAGAAAAAATGGAACATACAGAGAAAATTGATGGCATTGGATAAGATACTATTAGGAACAGAGGGGAAAACAATCAAGAGAATATACAATTATCTACTAGAATATAAAATGGTAGAGGAGCAAGTCAAATAAGTAATGATAAAATGGGCTCAAAATTTTGGTTATAATATTGAGTTAGACAATTGGCAAAAGTTATCGATTGCTTCTTGTACCCTTTGACTATTAAGTGTTGTACCTTATGATTCTTGACTCTCGACGAATGTATCTTTTCTTTTATGTATACAGAGAGCATTTGCACCAAGGCAAATTTCTTGTGTGTCTAATCACACTTGGCCAATAAAAGAATTCTATTCTATTCTAAAAGTTATAGGAAAGAAATAGAAAACTAACATTGGCAACTTTGTATAAAGAGAACAGTATAAAATGTTTTACAGATGGCATCTTCCTCCAACTAGATTGGCCAAAATTAGTAAAAGTATATCAGCACACTGTTGGAAATACAACAAAGAGATAGGGACCTATTTTTATATGTGGTGGAAATATATGAAAGCAAAAAAATACTAGTGGAAATAAAGGTTTGGATAGAAGTGATGGTTAACCAGAAAGTAGAGTTCAGACCAGAAATGTTATTACTGGGAATTATTAATGAGAAATACAATATATTTAATGATACATATAATAACAGCTGCGAGATTGGTGTATGCCCAAAACTGGAAGAATGAAGATTACCCCTTACAGAAAGCTGAAATAATAAGGAAAATATTAGTCTGTGCTAACTCAGCTAACTTTAGAAATCAGAGATAATGGTGAGACAGAGTATTATGAAGTCTGAATAAAAATGTATCAATAGTTAGAGTCAAGGAGAAAGAAAGGGGTTGATGCTTTATAGCAGTGGTTTCCCAAACCTTGTTCAGTCCACCACCTCCTTGGTGCGACAAACTCATCCTCAGTGTCCCCCACCCAGGGGTGGGATTCAAATTTCCTGTGGGCGTGGCTTAATTTGAGCATGGGCTTGCTGGTCATATGACTGGGTGGGCGTGGGTTGCTGGTCATTTGACCAGGTAGGTGGCGGGTTTGGGGTCATTTGACTGGGATGGGCGTGGCCAGGTGACTGGCAAACCAAAATATAAGTGGGCCTCACTTAATGGCCGGGTTGGTAGCAAGTGTTCTAATTTATGACTGCCGTCTCCAGGGCTACTTGACCTATTTTTGAAAAGTATTGACAGCCATGCATACACATACACACACACTACCTTCCAACCCGCTGGAACAGGTCACTGGACTAGAATAGCAAAGCATCTCTGATTAAATTCTAGTAGTGAATAGAATCTAATCAGAGCTGCTTAGGCCGATTCTTGTTTATTTTTTTTATTTGGTATTGTCTTTATTTTATGTTGCTGGAATTGCACTGACATGTGTATCCCTTCTTTGGCACAACCAGAACTTTTGTATTCTTTGCAGCAAAAATTACCAACCTCTAGCTTTGCTCTACTTTTCAAATGTGCCGCCACTCGCTGCGTTCTAGGTGCTGGCCCGCAGGTCCACCACCATTGAGCCGCGTGCACCAGAGGGACCTTGCCAAGCAAGGTCTGAGCAGAGCGGTGCAGCCAAGTCAATGGGCGCGAGCCTGAGAGAGGGAAAGCGCGAGAGAGAAAAGAAGAAAGAGAGAGAGAAAGAGAGAAGGAAGAAAGGGAAGAGAAAAGGAATAAAAGAAAGAAAAAGGGGACAGACAAAGAAAGGGGGGCGGTGGAAGGAAGGGACAGAAAGAAAAAGAAATAAAGAAGGAGGGAGGGAGGGAGGAGAAAGATAATGAGATATCTATTCTAATTCAACCACCTGCTCCAGCAGGGTTAGAAGGGAATGTGTGTGTGTGTGTGTTCTCCTTGTAATTTACTGATGCATTTTGGTTTTGCCTTCTTCCGAATTGGCACTATAATATAGGGGAAAAGTAATTTTTTAGGGTGGAGATCTGGTCCAATGAATCCTGTTTAAAGCCTCAACAAAATGTGAGAGCTCTCTGACAGTCTTGACCATGTTTCATCCACAAAACCTTTAATAGAAGCCAAAGAGGTTTCAATATGCTGGTAAAGATGGTTCAATATGGAAAAGTTCATTCTAAACTAGGCCTCATTTCAATCTGATGCATCAGGTCTCTCTCTCTCTCCCCCCCCCTCCCTCCTAAACTAGCTTTGCTCTACTTTCCCGATGTGCCTTTCCCAATCTCCGAACATGGATGGATGGATGGATAGAGAGAGAGAGAGAGACAGGTAGGTAGTAGGTAGGTAGGTAGGTAGATGGATGGATGGATGGGTAGGCAGGCAGGCAGACCTTTTGGATGAATGTATGGATAGGTAGGTAAGTAGGCAGGCAGGCAGGCAGAACTTTTGGATGAATGTATGGATAGGTAGGTAGGTAGGAAAGGAGGCAGGCAGGCAGCCCAGCAGGCAGGAAGACAGACAAACAGACCTTTTGCATGGATATATGGATAGGTAGGCAGATAGATAGGTAGATAGATCTATATTGGTAGATAGGTAGGTTGGGTAGGTAGGTAGACAGAAAGACAGGCAGGCAGACAGGTAGGTAGGTAGGCAGGAAGGCAGGCAGACAGACAGACAGATAGACCTTTTGGATGGATGGATGGATGGATGGATGGATGGACGGATGGATGGACAGACAGACAGACAGACAGACAGAATGCGACAGTGGAGGCACTTTGTCAAAGTAGAGCTACTTTCCTAACATACTGCCGCTGCTGCATTTGACATGCCAGCTGTTCAGGTTTATCCCATTGAGCCCCTTGCACCACTCCAATGCAACAGTCAATGGGGTGAGCCTGCAGTGCTGGCTCCTCGAACACCCCCGTTACCTCTTAGCGTCCCCAAGGGGGCCAGCAGGGGGGCATTAAGGGGTGGCAGGGGGCATTCGAGGTGCCGGGCCCACAGGCTCACCCCATTGACTGTTGCACCATTCCAGAGCCGGTGCCTTGAATGCGGTGGCGGCCGCTTTGCTCTACTTTTCCAACATGCTGCTTCATTCAAGGTACCAGCTCCAGAGTGGTGCAACAGTTAATGGGGTGAACCTGCGGGGCCAGTGCCTCAAATGCCCCCCTGCCACATCTTAGAGCCCCTGCCAGCCCCTTTGGGGGCGCTAAGAGATGGCAGGGGGGAGTTTGATGTGCCAGCACTGCAAGCTCACCCCATTGACTGTTGCATTGGACTGGTGCAAGGGACTCAATGGGGTGAGCCTGCAGAGTCAGTGTGTCTAACGCAGCCTCAACAGCACATAATGTGCCACCACTGCTGCATTCGAGGTGCCAACTACGGAGTGGTGCAAAAGTCAATGGGGCGAGCCTGCAGGCACAGTACCTTGAACACCCCCCTGCTGCCTCTTAGCACCCCCTGCCAGCCCCCTTGCCTCTTAGCCCCCCTTATGGCATCCCACTACCCCCCGAGGGGGCAGTACCGCCCATTTCGGAAACCACTGCTTTATAGACATGAAAGTTAAAGATTTTAAACCAATGAGAATGGAATATAACGGACAAATACAAGATGATACAAATGCATGAGTATAAAAGACAGTTGTAAATATGTATATAATTGTAGATAAATGTAGATAAATGCAAATAGAAATAATGTGCAGCTAGCACTATACTAATAACATAAGGGAAAAGAGAAATTAGCTGTTATGTGTATCTCTATACTATAGCTTGTATGGACAAAATGATGGTCAAGAAAGTCCACTGTGTTCACTTGTTTTTAATTTTTTTCAGTAAAATTTATTATTTTTTAAAAATAAACACACTCAACTGAGAATAAAATCTATTAAAATATGTATGGAATTGTAGTTCGTATTTCTGTTAACTTTACACTCCAAGATCCTGGAAGACTAAGTGGATTGGAGTTCTCTTTTTCCTCTGTCAACTTGGGAAGTGGGGGGAATCATTCTGAAACTTAATTTTGAAGAAAAAAATTAAAAAGTTGCAAAACCTCATGCCCTTGAACATAGTCTCATCTTTCATGAGCTCTGTTTGACATGCTGTTAACAGATATCCTGCATATGTGCTACTAAATTGTGTGATGCAGCAAAGTAAGTGTAGCTATTGTTTACAATGTAGTGTTGGTTATTGATTTGTTCAATCTGCATAATCTCATATCAGTTCCAATGTACATCCACATTCTTACATAAACTGTGTGTTTGATTTGTTTCTACGGGGTGACAATTTATATGAACACAGCAATAGGTGAAAGGAACTCACTCGCAACAAATTAATTAAGAAAGTTCATGGACAGAAAAGCTTTCTACAAGTAGTAGTATCCCTACAGCTACAAGGAATCCATTAGATGGGAATTTTTCATTACTATTTTTCTTTCTTTTGTTGCATTTATAAATTATTCAATATGGCCTTAATTTTGCAAAATGTTCTTGCAAAATCACACAACATAGTCACTTTAGGTTCATAAATTATTCCTGTTTTCTGAAACAGTTCAAGTACTTTGGTAATTGAACTGATTATTTTGCTGTTTTTCCTCCCAAAATGAATCTCACCAAGATACTAAGCAAACCCTGAATGAATGCCTCCCATGAGAACTGTCTGAAATGGAAGATCTTGCATATTTTCCAAAAAGAACAAAACATTGTTTCAATTGAGGTTGGTTTTTAGCTTGAAAACTCATTTGAAAACTAGATACACAGTGATTAAGACTCTCCATGCAGGAGTTGAATAGGTATTGGGTATACTGATTGGCTCTTTTCCAATTTATAAATTCATATATTGCCTTGCATTCATAATATTGTCCTAGATGTATTCAACACACATTGGTGCTGTTCAAACCAAGCACTCACCACACATTTAGGCATTTAGTTGAAGGACCACACATGTGATTTCATTTTTTGACCTTTTCTTCTATCTTCTGACAGTCTTAACATCACATCATGCCCTGAAAAGAAAAGAAAGAGAAAAAAGAAAAGAAAAATCAATATCCCCTTTTCCAATTACCAGAAATATTTTTACCAATTCAAGGGATGAAATGTCTTTTGAATCTCTGCCTTAAAAGGATTGCAGACTGCATTTTTTCACCTGAAATTTAGATTTTTAAGTCAATTCTTTTGTGGCAAAGTATGTCCAGCATTTCCAAAATATCTGGCAGGTCCTGTTATTTGATACCTACTAAAGGTCCATAATCCAGCAAAAATCCACTGATGAGTCTTGGAGTTTCCAGTTAGTTTTTTTTTTCTTTCATTTTCTGTTCTCCTAAGTATGTAATGATGATGAAAGAAAGAAAAATACAGAATGCTCCAGTTTACTTATTTATCTCTTGCCTTTATTTTCACAAATAACTCAAGGCAGCAAACATATCCAAAACACTTTTCTCCTCCTGAAACATGACTTGAACTCGTGGTCTCCTGCTTTCTAACCTAATGCCTAAACCATTAGACCAAACAAGTTACCCTACTTGTTTTCTTACTCTACAGAGATTGTGCACAAATCTCTACAGAGATTGTGCACTTAATATTGTCTACAGAGAGGAAAAACAAATGGGCAAAAGCAGCTTCGATAAATCTACTTACCATAACCACAACAAGGATAACATTGTTTTCCACCTGCAAAAGAAGAAGTCAGCTAAACAGGGCAATCTTTTGTAAGTTAGATCCATACTTTATAAAAGAAAATCTTTTATTATGTGACACCCAAATTGGGCTGTCAAGGCCTTGTCTGTACTGAAGACAAGGAACCATGGAAGGAAGAACAGAGATCTTAAAGTTTCCCTCTTCAGTTAATGCCCAAATTGCAGGTTGGTATTTTAGACCTGATCTGCACTTCAGCATGAGGACAAACCACCCACTATTCGAAGGAACAAAAATGAATGGCATTGTACTCAGATCACCCATAATCTGCTGGGAATATGACTTTCATCTATATTTTATTGTTCTCTGCCAAAAGTATTTTCCCCATCTAGGGGACAAGCAAGCCTCTTCAATCTACATCCAATCTACACTAGTCCCAAATTACAACTGTTTGTTCCATTTGAAATTACAATGGTGGGGAAGGAAGGGAATTATGATCTCTGTGCAAAGTTCCAATCATTGCAGAGTCCATACAATCACATGATTAAAATTCAGGTGCTTGGCAGTGCACTCATCTTTACAATCATAGAAGCACTGCAACTCCCCCACCCCTATAATGGGCTGGGAAGCCTCAGCTGGCTAAAGCCCCCATCCCATTGCACCAATGGATGCAAAGAGGATATAAAACGGACAAAAAAGCTTGCCATCCGTTGGAAAACGCGATGCATCCGATGTGTACTCACTGCATACGTGTTTCATACGCTCTATCCCTCCAGCATCCGTCCACTGAGGAATTTTCATCCACCCCAAGGAAATTTTGAGCTGCACAAAACTGTTGAACGGATCGCACATGAATGGTGTTACGCCGCGCGTACGATGTTACATCTGCGACACTAATACGGGCACAACAAATGTTCTATTCCATTTATCGTCCATATTAAACTCTCCTGATTCCTCTCTCGGCAACCCTCAATGCACATGAACCTCGCAAACTCATATCCGCTGCAGCATGAAAACAGAAATGAGGGAGGAATACAAAACGGTACATGGAACAATCCACAACAGAATTAGATTTAGCACGGGAAATACGAAAGGATGTAACATATGGATCTCATATATAAAGGATTAAAAATGGGACAAACAATGTATTGTTATCTGGATGTACTCGAATATTTGGATGTCGCAGTATGTCTAGGAGTATGTAGAAGGACAAACCTAAATGCGAAAAACTTGATATTTCCTATAAAAGGGAGAAAATCAACCTGGATTCTCAGTATGCAGTCAGGCCGTGGTGTTACAGACCCTTCACCCTTTGGTCTTTGCTCTTCCCACATCATCAATTGTTCTCCACCACGGACTCATGAACACAGCTTCCGATGGTAGCTGCGGATCATATCATTACCAGAACCGAAACCTGTTCAGACTGTTCACCTTTAAAGAAGGAGAAGAAGAAGACCGTCAAGGCTCTTGTGGGGTTCCAAGATGATCGGTTGAGCAAGAATGGAGTTGGTACTGTACTGACCAGTTGATGGTGGAGCTGAGGATATGAAGAACCTCTGCATCTCCGAACTTTCATGAGATGCACCAGCCATATTTTCGCATGAAACGTTGCTACGAGCTATCTGAGACCCAGGCTTGACCAAGCAGAGCACAACTTCCGGACCCAGCTGGACCCTGGATGAAGGCGACAGACTTGCACCATCTCGGCTCCTCTGGACCACATACAGAACATGCATATGCTGGTGAGGGCTGCCACACAACAGCATCAGCAAAAGTGGTTCAGATGAAGTGGTGCAGGCCATTCATCAAAGAATAACGTGGCAGGAGGCTTCCTCCAGTGCCCCACCACTGAACGAAGGCTGGAGGAAAAGTTGCAGAAGAGTGGTATCAGAGGTGGTGAAACTTTCCCCACACCATTGGAGCATTAGCATGGGAAGCACCATGGCCTGCAAAAGTCCAGCCAACTCAGGATCCACTTATCAACTACAAAGGGCTTCATTCAGTATCATCCTCTCTTTGCCATGGTTTGTGCTGACTACAAGTTCATTGTACCATCGATGCTTCAGGCAACAGGTCAGCTTCAGATAGCAAGGCTATTATTGCCTAGTGACCCTCAAGGAGGGCTGGAACGCAACTCATCATGGGTTTTTCCAAGATCCAAGACCCCCTTAACCAATGAACACACAAGATGTGTCCTACTTCTCATTGCGTGATGACGCCTTCTCCTCAGAACCTACCTCATGAAGCCGTTTAACCAGTTCAAAATACCTCACCCGTGAAGAGAGGATCTTAACTACAGGTGTCCAGCGGCAAGGACGGTGCCCGTGAGTGAAGAATGCCTTTGCATCCCTGGCCAACAGAGTTCCAGAATCTTCTCACCACCATTGCAGCATCACCCACAGACTGTGAGGAAGCATCGGTGGAAGCTTGCTGCATCCTGCCACCAATCTTCATGCGAACCCGCTAACTTCATGTTGCAGACAGGCTCGTGGACCTCCAACAAGGCAATGGGACCATGGAGCCTGGTCAATGAGCAATGGAGCAAAACCTGATAGATACTGTGATGTGCAAGGCCCAACAGAGCTTCAGGTGAAGGAAGAAGCGCACAACCTCCTGAAAAACAACTGGTGCAACTCCCCCAGCTTGGAGCAGTTGAGTGGCAAGACAGGGCATGATAGATGGTTAATGGATGCTTCCTTGAAGCTCAATGTCACATAACACCTTGAGGAGTTGTGCCATGTCTGTTGAGTGGCCCTACAATGAATTTAGGGCTATAATAAAGAGCTTTGTTTATTTTGAAATGTTGTTGATCAATGAAAAATTGTCTTATTGATACAAAAATGTCCATAGTGTGGCAGCTGGGGCGGTGGACCCATACCAGTCCCACTATGCTTGCACTGAGGGTTTATCTATCCCACAACTATCCTTATCTGTCCCACAACTATCCTTATCCTATCCCACAACTATCCTTACCTATCCCAGAAGCATTGCAAGATTTAACCATTTTTTCCAAAGTTTTCACCAACACTTTATTACAGTTAAAAAAAAAAAATGAACCAGTGTCTTTAACGCAAAAGATAACCTTTATTAATAATTGTCTTAAATTTATGTTGTTGACTTCAATCTAATGTGTCAGACCTTATAACATGAGAGTGTGACTTTATTTAAAAAAGCAAATGACCAAGTAAAGTGTCTTAGCAAAGATAAAGTGAACAAGTAACAACTCAGTCTCTTGACACTATGCTCAGTCATCTGAGTCCATGTCCATTTGGTCTCAGCTGTTTAAGCGGCCAGGGACTGCTGGTGGTGGCTTATGGCCTTGAGTGCTGGTCTGAGTTGCCATTGGGGTGCTTTGGCCCTGAGGTACAACAGGGGATTGGTGTGTTTAAGGAAAGCTCTCAGAGAGCTGACTCAGTCCCGTGAGGTCTGAGAGGCCTTCATCAAGTGCCTGGATGTCAGGCAACAAAGACTGAGGACAGATTGTCAGTTGACGGCTTGAGCTTGATGGCTGGTGGAGGAAGGAGGAGTGTAGTGGGGATGTCTGGTTCTGCAGCTGGACGTGTGACATCTGTGGCATGCGATGGAGCCTGGGCCTGGACTGGGAAGGTCTGTTTTTGCTGTGGGAAGTCCTGGTACTCGTACGCCTTTGGTAGGTGAGAGGCTGTTGAAAGCCATGGAAGGGCTGTGACATCGCCTGGGGTTCTGAGAAGCAGACCTGATGGGGTTGGAGAGGTTCACCCTGAGCTTGAGGGTTGCTGGAGAAGTGCCTGTGATCTTTTCCTTCATCACCTGGTACTGGGCCTGCGGCCAATATCCCTCAAGGTGTAGGCTCACGTAGGTGATGAAGTGTGGCGGCTGGATGAGCCTCTGCCAGTGGGACCTGCCTGAGAGAGAAGGTTCTGTGCTGGTCCTCACGTGTTGTCCCTGATCTCAACAGCACACTTGTTGGTCCTGGCCCTCCAGTCTGCCTCTCTGCCTGCATCCTGTGGAGCTGGGGGGTGGGGGTGCGTTGGTCTCTTGGTGGCTGCCACCTTCTTTCCTCCATTGGTGACAGCAGGAGTCAATCCATCCAAGTCCTCCGGCCATGGGGGAGATGCAGCTGCTCGGAGGTGTCTTTCCATGGGGCCCTCTTGAAGACACTGACAGAACAGGGCAGTTGGCTCCTGGTTGGAAGAGGAGTGGCTGTCTGAGGGCTGTCTGAGGGAGAGGGGTGTCAGAGAGGCTGCTCCTTGGTGCAGACTCACCCTCCACGAGCTTGCACCTTGGCCATGAGTACATACTCCCAGTTCAGTTAACTTGACCAGTGGCCTGGCAGATTTTTTGAGTGTAAGTTTGCCATACCAGGTGTGATGTGCTTCCCACCATCCCAGGAGTTACATTGCAGCTGATACCCAGCTCTTTCGGCCTTTATCATCTCCAAGTGCCTGTTTCTTCTTGGTTGTCTACGATAGAGTCTGTCGCCCTTTCTCCACAGGTACTTCGTTCCCTGCCTCAGGCCATTCACAGCACCCTTCCTCCTCAATTGGGGTTTTTTTCCCTTTCGGAAAAAAAAATTTTGGCGGGTGTACTGTTTCTCCTCCCTTTCTCCTTCCTTGCCTCTTCCTAAAACCCTCTGGTGGGGCTTCAGCAGAGGGCCTCAGGGGGCGCTTGAGCAGAGGGCTTTGAGGGCCCTCTGAGGCCTGGGTCCACCACCAAGCGCACGCCAAGCACACCAGCAGCCAGCAACATACACCAGCAGCACGGAGAAGCAATCAGCAAGCAACAACACCTTCAAGCCACCAGGCACCAGCAGGAGAAGCACCAGCAGCAAGCAGCAGAAGACCAGCACCAGCAGCCTTCAGAGTCAGTAGCCAGGGGGTGGAATGGTGTTTCTCCTTTTTGTCAGGGGCTGGCACGACAGTTAGGCACCAGCTTTCTCTTCTTTCCCTGACTGACGAACCATGGTGTTGTGAAGATATTATGTGGCCAGCATGTCTTTCTTTGAATGCTGACTTGCGTGCGAGCTGCATCCTTTTATAGCCATGGAGCTGTACGCCAATTCATACTTCCCCGCCATTGCTGCAGTGAAATGCTTTGCATCTGATATAATCCACTATGTCATCCGCTTTCTTCCTATAGGCGTTCCGTGATGCATCGGCGTCATCCGCTATGCATCCGCCCGCTTCCACTATGCGTCTGCTTCGCTATTCTTCCCCTGGACCGCCTGTGGATGTGTCATCACTTCCATCCGCTGTCATCCTCTACGGCTTCTACCGAAACATCCATTTAAACATCCCTCGTTACAACCACCCACGTCCATTCTTTTCCATTCTTTTCGTTCTTTTCCGTTCTGTTTATGCAAATTTTGTCACCCACTTTTTTGGTAGCATGATGATGGACAACGGATGGAGCCACCCCTGAAATTTTGCTCATCCGCTGTGTCCTTTATGCATACGTTTTGCGTCCATCGGCCATTGGGACAGGGCCTTAAGCAACTCTATTCAGAAACATGCTGCAGGCCAGAAAGCCTCAGCCCACTTTGTCTCACCTCCATCCCCTCCCACTCCTATGATGATTGGTCAGTGGTGGAATTCAAAATATTTTTCTACTAGTTCTGCGGAGGCATACTTTGTATGCGCACATGTGCTTGCAGAGCATTCTAAAATGGGAAAATTAGTATGAAAACTTATCTTATTGTCAGTGCTGGTGAATAAAACAGCTGAGGTAAGGCAATATGCTCTGCTGCACCTAACAAGTGAGCTACAAACAAAGGAAATATAGGACAGAAATGGGCATGGATGAGTGGGTGGGGCCAACTGCTGACTGGCACTACCAGATTGCTAGAACCAATGCGAACTGGCAGCATACCACCACTGGACTGGGCCTTCTTCCTGTTTCATTATGTCCAAGTCCACTTAGCTTTCACTTCTCTTGAAGTTGCTGACAGACACATCCACTTGATGCAAGGCACAGCAAGAAAGCTAGTGAAGACAATCTTTTGCAAGGCTGGAAAAAATCTCTATCCTGGAGGAAGATTGTCTTTGCTATCTTTTTAAAACTTGCACTGGCTGGGCATGCCTATCAGCAGCTTCAGGGAAAGGGAAAGGTAATTGTACCCACACAAGTTGGGAGAGGGTGAAGGCCCATGGCTCTTAGGAATGGTGGGTGGTGGGATGGAGGAGACCCACAAACAAGTGACCCAAGCCATCTAAGGCCTTCTGGTCTGTGACAGCTTTCTACACATCAGTGGGCCTAGCCTTCTAGGTATGATGGGACAAGGAGAAGGCCCAGGCTTCTAAAGAGTGTTGGGGAGGATGGAGGATGCCTGAATGCTGGCATGCCTAGTTGGCTGAGGCTTCTCTCATAGCAGATTTCTGTATGTCAATGGGCACTGGACCTCCCAAGTTCTCCCCACCCCCTGAGGCACACTTTAACAATATGCATGGTTGCTTAATAACAGCAACAGAGAAATTAGGATTGTGATCATTGAAGGAGGTGATCATACAGGTAGCACAACTTACAACAAAAATGCTGGGTTCAGTTGTGGTTGTAAGTCAAGGACCACTTGTATTTCAAACAAAACCTGGGATTTGCTCTGGAGGTCCCTTCTCACAGGTTCCACCTTTTGCCTTTGATTACTTTTTACTGGGCAGCCTGTTATGGAAGTCTGTCCCTTTAATTTAGGTTTTTTTTGTAGGTAGTGAAATGTCTTTTCTTATTCTCTTTTAAGCCCATGTCACACTGCACCAACGGATGGAAAGAGGATGTAAAATGGAGAGAAACACTTGCCATCTGTT
>BHFT01003278.1:0-54804 GCA_004320025.1 Laticauda laticaudata | reverse complement strand
GATGGAACATTTTCTCATCCGCTGTGTCCTTTTTACATACGTTTTGCATCCGTCGGCCTATGTGACAGGCCCTTTATTTGGATCAAGTACAAGAATGCATCAACATACCTAGTAGATCGGCATTCTGATAAATTATCAACCAACAGACCTATAAACCTAGACTCAACCTCTGACTATTTCAATAAAATAGCAAAGGTCAACTTGGCAAGAGGTTAAAACAGCACAGAATCACCATATACCCTATCATACAGGTATTAAACAGTATGATAGGGATAAACAAAAGGGGGCAACCCGTCAGTGAAGCTAAAATTAGATGATAGAAAACACTTCTAACAGTAGAACTGACCCAAACATAACAAGTCCAGTAGGATAAGTAAGTATATATTTGCTTGTCCTACTGGAATTACTGAGGTCCGCTAATCAACAGACCTGACTTCTCCAAGATCATAGTACTGAATATGTTACCAAGGAAGGCAGTGAAACATCCGCAAAAATAAAGCAGTCAGAACTCTTAGAATTTCATTCAAATCTTGAACTAAATATATTCTCCACAAAGTATCTGAACTTTTGTATTATCTTTAAAAAAATAATTATACCTTTGGTTGAGCTCAGCTCCTAATGACTATCCATGTACTTTTCTTGGTCACTCACATTTTAAAAATTGCTTGCCATTATCTTCTTCCAATAAGTTTTTTACAACTTTCCAATTTAATCAACAGCCTTTTCTTCTTCTTCTTCTTCTTCTTCTTCTTCTTCTTCTTCTTCTTCTTCTTCTTCTTCTTCTTCTTCTTCTTCATCATCATCATCATCACTATTACCTTTATTGTCAGTGTACAATAAAAATTCCCCGTTTCATCCAAGTACCAAATAGGTAGTATACAGACTAGCTTTCTATAATACAGTAACAACAAACTAATGAATTACAGTTTAGTCTGATGTGGTGTGCAAATTTGATCAGTATAACATATTGCTTAGTATCAATGGCTGACCTGACCTTATGTAAAATTAATTCCACTGCTGATCATTATTGGTTTTTTTTAATTGATTATGGATTTTTTCCAGGTTTGTATATTACTTTTTAGCTCATCTTTATTGGATTGTTTTTACTTGTTGTGAGCTACCCAGAGTTGAAATGGGTAATCATATGATTACAATTACAGAACTATAGTATTTATGTTTCTCAAAGTCTGCCTGTATGGAAATTTCCCATCATATCCCCACAACTATACTATAACCAAACTTGGTTGATATAGAATAATTAATCTGGGGAAACCCTTGGCTAGGACTATCAGGTTTGGGCTGCAAACTCCAGACAGTACTAATGACAAGGCAGCAAAGAGAACCTTTTGCTGCCATTTAGAGATCACCAGATCTTGGGAGCCCTGTTCTGATAGTTTACTGTGGATAATAAGAGTGAATGTGAACTTTGTCTTTCTAGTCCTAGCTCATCACTACCTGCCCCCCACACACATCGCACAAAGTGAGAAAACAGGTTAAGTAAACTTAATCACAGGTGAGTATATTATGAGATAGTGAGTGGTGAATTTGGTCAACTGTCGATTATTCAGGAACTGATGGTTCAATGAACCATTGCTTACTATGATATGGGACCAGTTACTAAGTTCAAGAGTTTTAGGTATTGGAGTATGGCCTTTGTGTTCCTGAATTATGGAAAAAAACTGATTTATTGTTGAATTTAATAAGGATTGTTTTGTGACTTTTTTTCTTTCTTGCAGGTGATTACAAGTACTGTTAATCATATAAAGCAAATGTAGAGATGGCAGAATAAAAAAATATGTCTGCTGAGCTAACAGACTGCAGAACATGGGGATTCTTCCAGAAGAGGTCAATAACACTCAGGACTGCACCATTGATCACAGCATACATCAGATGTTGTCACCTGTGATATATATACTTGTCTTTGTAGTAGGATTGCCAGCCAATTGTCTTTCATTGTACTATGCTTACTTGCAAGTTAAGGTCAAGAATGAACTAGGAATATACCTTTGCAATCTAACCATAGCCGATCTGCTTTACATTTTCTCCCTACCTTTTTGGCTCCAGTATGTTTTGCAGCATGACAACTGGACCTACAATGAACTCTTATGCAAAATTTGTGGCATCCTCCTTTATGAAAACATTTATATCAGTGTGGGTTTTCTCTGCTGTATCTCCATTGACCGTTACCTTGCACTGGTGCATCCTTTTCGTTTCCAACAGTGTCGTACAATGAAGGCTGCTATAGTGGTGAGCACTGTTATCTGGACTAAAGAAATGGTGACTTGTTGGCTGGTTTTTAAACATGGAGAAGTGAGTAAAGACTTGGAGAGCCACCTTGTGTGCTTTGAGCATTATCCCATAAAAAACTGGGAACATAACATAAACTTCTACCGTTTCACAGCTGGTTTCCTATTTCCATTTTGCCTCCTTATTTTTTCCTACTATGGAATTCTACGTGTTGTCCGAAAGAGTCACGGCACTCAGAAAAAGAGGAAAATTCAAATTAAACGCTTAGTTTCAAGCACAATCTTAATTTTCTTAATTTGCTTTGGACCATATCATGTTCTTTTGTTAATACGCAGCCTATTTGAGAAGAGCTGTGAATTTGCTGCCAGAATCTTTAACATCTACCATATTTCTCTTTTGTTGACCACTTTTAATTGTGTTGCAGATCCCATACTATATTGCTTTTCAAGTGAAAATACCTACCAGGATTTTGCCAAAATAGGAGGATCTTGTTTAAAATGCTTAACATGTATTCCAACAGAAAACAAGGAATCCTATCCATTAAATACTCCAGAAACCAGGAAAAAAGACAGCGAACAAGCTGATCTGAACATAGGATTGGTTAAATGAACTCTTATGTTATTCATAAAATAGAAGTTCGAACTCTTTTTCACCCAAATAGTAATGTAAACTCTCCATGCATGGATTTCTCACTTCACTTTTTTAACATCTAAATGTAGATATGCGAATCATTATAGCCTGTAAAATGGTTCATACTTTAAAAATACAGTAAAATCTGCTATATTGGCATTCTTTCCATGTGGGGAATTCCTTACTTCCTTTAAAAGAATCAGCTTCATTCAATTCAGAACTTCACCCCAATGTGTTAGTTATACAACTATGTTAACTTTGAAGTTTATGAGCTTTTCAGATGCATACTCTTTGGATAAAAAAATATTCTAGATTTAATTATTGTATTCTTGGAAAGTAGATGTCAAAACATATTTTTATAATCATGTGTTAAGTCTAGAAACTAGTTTGTGTGTACCACAGTGTCTGACATTTTTCAGATCCCTTCTACTATATGAGGTAAACAGTTACACGGTTCACACATTGTTCTAAGCAACTGGTAGTGTTTTCAAAAACTAGCCACACCAATTTTTATCCCAGCATCTTGTGAAAAACCAGCTTATGTGGTTAGTTTATAGTTAGAGCATCATGCAAACCCACACAACTGGATCAATTTTTAATAATCCACAACTAGATCAATTATTTGTAGCTTAATATAAACATAATAGTTTATTTGGTTCCAACTAAGTCTATTGTATGAACATAGATTTATTCCTGGCCAATAATAGAACTCAGTCAATGGAAGCTTATTTAAAAATTACTTTAAACAAACAATTCCATTGCAAGATATGTGGAGGAAAAATTAAATGCCTGTCGTTAGGGGCATTTAAGAAAAAATAGCATTTATTTACAATTGGTGCTATTTCTTCATTATACAGAATAAACAGCAAAACTTAAGTTTTGTAACATTTGTACATATCCTTTGGATTACGTTTAAAGAATTAATTTGAGAACTGCCAAACAAGCTTTAGCAGTAGTCTTATGTTTGTAAATGTTTGAACTAAAATGTTGCAGTTTTAATTCAAACACTTCAGTCATGTTTAGATCAGAATTATTGTGGATTTCTCAAACAAAAGAATTAATTTTAAGAATTTTAGAATAGTAAAAAGAAAAGGAAGGTATAATGCTTCTATGCTAATCTATGTTAAATCAAACTTGTTAAATCATGTGGTCCAATAAAAATGCACTTAGTTCATTGAATAAAAACTGAACCTGAAATGAATAACATTGTTGAAATATATTCTGCTCCAAGACTTTGTTTAGGTCAACACCAATTTTATTAGTGGTTTTATGCAAGAAACTTCTATATCAGGGGTGTCAAACTCAAAGCTCGGGGGGCAGATCCAGCCCGTAGGGTGCTTAGATCTGGTCCATGGGGTTACCCTGGAAACAGCGCCTCTGCCAGTGAAAATGGATCTTGTGAGAGCCGTGCATGGTCCTCCCAAGCTCAGTTTTTGTTGGCAGAGGGTTGCAGGAGTCTGTCGCAGCTGAAAACAGAGCTCGGGAGCCCTTTGCAGACGCCTCCCCAACACAAGTGATGTCATGGTGGCTGCCCCCCCCAAGGTCAAACACAACTCCAATGCGGCCCTCAATGAAATTCAGTTTGACATTCCTGTTTTATACTAAGCTAAACAGCTAAACCTGCATTTATCTGTTGGTTGTATTTTGCTTTTCTTGGAATCTTTATAGTTCTCTCTCCAATTTATTCTGCCCCAAATGTGCTTCTTAAGTCAAGGGGCAAAATCCCTTGAATGCAATAATACTAAGTAAGGATGAATATCAAAATGTTTAGCATTTGTTTTTGCATCAGAAAGGGTGATGGTACTCTAATACAGTCATAGCTGAAGGTGATTAAAACTTTGATCTGATTGCAGAATAAAAATGATTAAAGCAAGATGTCATAACTTAACCGATATGTCATACAGTTAGTCTATACCAAGCATTCTTATAGAAAACATTAATTTTAAGAAGTTGGAAATTGCAACTTGTAATTTAATATAATCTAATCAAGTTCATTGAAATATGCTCAGCTATAAGTTTACAGAGTCACAACTAATTTTCTATTGCTAAATTTACATTCATAAATCAAAATAACTTCAAGAGCTGTAATTTTTATGGACTGTTTTGGAGGCAATGAGGTGAGCTATTAATATATTTCCTTCCTTCTGGTCACTGCCAGCATCATTACTATTCTCTTCTAACATTTGACTTTCCAAATCCCAAGATATTTTTTTGCTCTCTGCTAATTTCTAACACCGAGCTTGAGCATAGTTAGTGTCTCTCCAATTTATAATCTCTTGTTTAATGCTGCATTTCTGAGATAAGAAACCCCAGTTCTACAGTTATGATTTTTAGCTGTATACAGTTGTTACTTCTCTTGAGCTACATCTCTTTCGATGTTTGACCTCATCCACCTCACATAAGCACAACATCCCACTTTAGCATAAAAAGCATAAAACTTTTAGACAGGGATGAGATGAAAAACAGAGAGGTACTGCACGAGAGAGAAAAGTATTTCGAATGTCCAATAATTCAACGAGTTCAACAGTTTTTAAAAAAAATCTTAAGTAAATTTTACCTTCCAGTGTTTGCAAAGTACCACAAGAGCCTAAAAATAACAAGAATTCACATGTTCTGATTTATGTGGGGGTAGAAAAGGGCAGATAGGAAGGAACTAAGTTGAATGGATGCAAATATGAAATTAGAAATGCCACAATAAATACAGTAGCCCTGCTTTTCTTTGTTAAAACATACTGCATTGGATATGTTTGCCATGGTAATGTGATATTCACAACAGGAAGATTATGGTAACAAAGGAGAGAAGAGCACATAGACTAAAGAACACAGCACAATTTAGTAACAGACGAAGTCTAAGTGGTCCTCAACTTACAACCATTTGTTTAGCAATTGTTCAAACATACAAGAGCATTGAAAATGGCGACTTCTGACCAGTCATTCACAACCACTGTGGCACCCCCAGTCATGTGATCAAAATTCCAATGGTTGGCAATCAACAATGGTTGGCATTTGCAATGGCTGTAGCATTCTGTGGTCATGTGACTGCTATTTGCAAGCAACCCAACTGGCTTGAAACAAGCAAAATAAATGGGGGAAGCTGGATTCATTTAATAACTATGTGTTTCACTTGACAACTGTAGTGATTGGCTTAACTATGGCAAAAAGTCATAAAATTGGGCAAAGCTCACTTAACAACCACCTTGCTTAGATATGGAAATTCTGGTCCCAATTGTGGTCATAAGTCAAGGAGTACCTATATAAGGGCAGAAGAGACTAACCAACCACATTTAATGGTGACAGTATTTTTGTTGGCAGATTCTTGCTGATATTTCTATCATGGACATAGTTTGATTTGATTTGATTAATTTGATTTGTCAATCACTTACAAGATAATAGGTATAAGTATATACATAGTTATGAATACATGAAATGGGTACATANTAGACAGTCTAAGGTTAAAATTTTTGGGGCTTGGGGAAGAAACCACAGAGTCAGGTAGAGTATTCCAGGCATTGACCACTCTGTTGCTGAAGTCATATTTCCTGCAATCAAGTTTGGTGTGGCTAACCTTGAGTTTGTATCTACTGTGTGCTCTTGTGTTGTTATGGTTGAAGCTGAAGTATTCATTGACAGGTAAGTCATTGCAATGTATGATTTTATATACCATACTTAGATCAGACCAAAGCCTCTGTGTCCTGCATTTTGCTTCTGGGTTTTTTCACAATAGTAGTCATGCTGCAAACATGCAAACACTCTAACACAGATAATGGAAAAAATACATCATTCTGAAAAATCTATTAATTCTGCATTAACATTATTCCAGAAATTTTACTATACAATCACATGTCTCAAAATATTTGGTATAGTAAATTGTGGCAGGATATCTGATCGGGGAGTGTAGTGGAAATATATATTCTGGACTAAATGGATTTAATATACTATATTTTTAGAGATGGAGTTAATTTCAAAGTTTCCTCCTGCAGCCTCTCGATTAAATTTGAATGAATGTAAGAGAATGGCAGACCATCTACTTCCATTGCCAAACTTGCAGTTACTCCACTGCGAACATGATGCTGTTGTAGTATCTTCAGCAAGTTTTCTTCCTAAATAGTAAAATAGACAGTACAAATTTTATTCTGTTAAAATTTATGTTTTTACTTTGATAGATGAAAGTGCTCAAAGGCAGGAATTTAGTTTAATATTTACTGCTTAAGTTCACAATAAGAGTACCATATCTTGTTAGGCAAGATTTTATTTCCTGTTTCTTTCTAGACATGTCCACATTAACTATAAAATAGCAATAGCATTTAGGCTTATATACTGCCCCATAGTGCTTTACAGCACTCTTGTCACTCAAATGTTAAAATGCTCTTTCACTGTCTAATTACAATAATCTGGAAATGTAGAAATGGAATCCATTTGTATTAGATTGTTTCCAGCATCTTTCTTAGAATACTATTATACTAGAAGAACTTCCAAGCTAACGTTTATACTGTTGACATTTGACAAGATTTCAGTTTATAAAATAATCTATAATTACCAATGCCCTGCTTTCATAGTAAAGTGGTAAAAAAAGTAATGAGTTGAGGAATATGTTATAAAATCTATCTGAAGGTATGGCGGAGGGAAGATAAAAAGGATAAAGCAAAGAAAAGTCCAAAAAGATGGACCAATGATGTTGCATTTCCAGATGCTATTAAAAATTAAATTATTTTAATTTTTAATTAAATTATTTTTTATTTTAATTAAATTATTAAAAATAAAGAGAAAGAAAGCAAAAGAAAGAGAAATACCATCTGGAAATGCAACATCATTAATATTACGATTCACAGGCATCTTGGTGACTGAGATTCTGTTCCAGATTTGTATTCTGTAACATATGTATTAATCTTGACACATTACATTTCAGCAGCTTCCCACACATTTGTTTTGATGAATAAATGAATCTGTGCCAACAGACTAGAGATAATTGTTGCTTAGTGACCATTTGTTCAGTGAATATTATGAACAAATAAAATGTATTAGTATTTTTGAAAAAATTATTAAAATTATACAATTATTATGCTGCTGAAAAAAGAGATTTATGACCAATTTTAAAGTTCTGGCTGTCACAGAATCCCTGTGGTCATGTGATTATGATCTGGACATTTAGCAACTAGCTCACATTTACATTATGTCCTGAGATCACATGCTCACTATTTGTGGCTGGCTTCAATGGGGAAGCTGGCAGGGAAAGTTGCAAGTTCCTTCAGTAAGTTGCTTTCACCTTGTAGAAGCCCAGCAGAAGCCACCCCTGGCTTTGCCTTGCTTACCTGCCTGCAAGTCACCTGAGATTTGCTTAACAACCCATGATCCTTGCTTAATGACAGCAATGTGGCATGTCAGGATTGCCATCACTAAGCAAAGTTATTGCTGACATTATATTTTATGATCGCATTGCTTAAGGCCCTGTCACACTGCCCAACGGATGCAAAACGTTTGTAAAAAGGACACAGCGGATGAGAAAAATGTTCCATCCGTTGTTATCCCTCTCAAAACGGGGCAAAATTTTCGCATAAAGCAGCGGATAAGACGGAAAGGAACGGACGGGGGGAGGACGCAGAGCGGATTGGAAAGCGATGCATTAGAGGATGCGAGAGTGCAGAGCGGATGCGTAGAGCGATGCATAGAGGATGCGTAGAGGATGCGTACATAGATGCATGAGCGGATGCGTAGGCGGATGATACAGATGCGATTTGCATCCACTTTCATCTTTCTCCGTCGTTGCTAAGACGCTGCGTCCATGCTACAAATGGTGTGCTACTAACGCTTCCTCCTGCGTCCGTTTACCGTTGGAACGGATTTGAGTTTGCGCGGAATGCGCAGCGGATGCCTAGAGGATATAGCAGATGTGTAATGGATGCAGAACGGATGTCCCCTGTATGCCTAGAGGATGCAGAATGGATGCATTGGATTACATTTTCTGCTCAAAAGTTTTGAGCAGCTCAAAACTTCTGAGCGATGAAATGTCAATAAGCACGGATGTGGACGGATAGAGAGGAAGAAAACTGGAGGCAGTGAGTACAGAACGGAAGCATCCGCATTAACCAACGGATGGCAAGTGTTTTTCTCCGTTTTAACTCCTCTTTCCATCACATTGGTGCATTGTGACAAGGGGCTTTCAGCAATGGAAATTCAGGTCCCAATTGTTAACCTTATTATATAGTTTACAGATGAAAGACTGAAAAGACTTGCATAAAATTCAAATTGCATTGCATTGCTCCCAATCTAGTTCTAGTTCTGCAAAAATAATGGCATAAAATCATTAATGACCCTGAATCAGGGTGAACACTTAATTTTCACCTACATTCTTTACAATTATAAGTTTGAGGGATTATAAAAGAAATAGCTCAATAGTTAGATATAACCAAGCACATGTTAATTTAGGAAAGTTTTAAAAGGACATGCCGTGGAAGCTAGATACTAAAGCCCCTGTCACACTGAACCAACGGATGCAAGAGAATGTAAAGCGGACATAAAAGCTTACCATCCATTGGAAAACGCGATGCATTCCGTTGTGTACTCACTGCGTACGTGTGTTTTCATACGCCTATCTTTTTAAACATCCGTCTACTATTTCATCCCGCTCAAAAAGTTTGAGCTGCACAAAACTTTTTGAATGGATGAACTTTCTGCCGCGTACGATCTACATCACGACACATACAGGCAACAAACGTTCTACGTCTGTTGTCTATCCGTTACACGTCGATGTATCCTCTCGCATCCTCTGGCCATCACACAACTCACAACCGCTGCAGCAGACAAGCGGAAAGAGGGAGGAAGCGAAAGGTACGCAGAACGTCCACACAGCGTTAGTAGCATGGACATAGAAAGGATGAAAGCGCATGCATCTCATATAGAAAGCATTAAAACAGACAAAACGTTCGTGTAGGGGACGTATCTTGGATATCTAGAATGTCTGGAGGATGCCTAGAGTATTGGAAGGACACTCAGCGGAAACCCGACATTTCCTATAAACAAGGGGGAGGAAATCACCCAGATCTCACTTTCAGTCCAACAGCCCCTGGTGTGCAGTACCTCTTCAGCCTTGCTCTTGCCTTCCACATCATCCATTTGATCTCCCATCCCATGGATTATTGCACACTCCTTTTGTAGCCACCATCATTCAAAGCACCAACACCATAGCCTCTTACAGCACTGTTTTACCTTTTCTACGTAAAAAGAGAAGAAGGAGACGTCTCAAGAACTGTCTGGGTCCGATGATGGATCGGAGAAGAGCACGGAGTTTTGGACTGTATGAAAGCTGATGTGTGGAGCTGAGGATGAGACAATCGTGCATTCCAGCACTTTCATGAGGATGCCACCAGCCATGTTTCACGGAAGTTGTGGAGCGTCTGAGCACAGCTTGACCAAGGAAAACACCAACTTCCCGGCCAGCCTGGACCCTGTACTGAAGGTGGCACTGACTTTGGCTGTTACCTGGGGCCTTTCGTGGATCTACGACAGAAACAGCAGTATGCCTGGAGGGTGCACACAACACCATCAGCAATTGTGGTCAGAGAAGTGGGTGCAGGCTATCATCAAAGAATACGTGGAGGAGCTCCTCCAGTTGCCCCACCACTGAAAACGAAGGCTGTGGAGGAAAGTTCAGAGCAGTGGTATCAGAGGTGAACCTTTCCCCTAACAAACCACTTGAGCCATAGATTGGGAACAAGTGCGGCTGCAAGCTCCAGCCAACTCAGGGCCACTTATTTGCAACTACAAGGCTTCTTCAGCATCATCCTCTTGCCATGGTCGATGCTGACTGACAAGTTCATGTACCATCGATGCTTCAGGCAACGGTCAGCTTCAGATGCCCAGATATACAAGCCCAGTGCCTTCAAGGGTGGGCTGGATACGCAAACCTCATCATGGGTTTCCCAGATCAGATCCCTCTACCCAACGACACTACAAGATGGTGCCTCTACTTCATCGTGGTGATGACGGCCTTCTCCCTCAGAACCTACCTCATGAAGCCTACAGTTCAAAGATATCCTCACCCGTGAAGAGAGGATCTTCAAACTACAGGCTGTCCAGGGCAAGGCGGGTGGTGCAGAACGCCTTTGGCATACTAGCCAACAGGTTCGAGGTACTTTCACACACCAGCGAGCACGCACAGAGTGTGAGGAGCTCGTGGACAGCTGCTGCATCTCATGCACAATCTCATGCGCACCCGCTACCCAGTGCTTGGCAGACACAGGCTTGTGGACCGTCATATCAAGGGAATGGGGACATGGAGCCTGGGAATGGGCAAGGACTAACTCTTTAATAGACATGTGGATGTGCGAAGGCCCAACAGAGCTTCCTGTGGAGGGAAGAAGCATGCGCAAGACCTCCTGAAACACTGGTGCAACTCCAGTCTGGAGCAGTGGAAGTGGCAAGTACAAGATGGTAGCATACTTTACCTGGATTGCTTCCTTCACGCCTGTCTATTCACACACGATGAGATTGTGCCATGTATGTTGAGTGGCCTTAACATTATTAATAGGGCATTAATAAAGAGTTTTGTTTATGTTGAAATGTGTGGATCAATGATTAAATGTTATTGATAATAAAGGGCCTATGATGTGGGCTAGCTGGGAGGGTGGACCATACAGTCCCACTATACTTGCACTGGAGTTTATCTATTCCAAGCTTTCCTTACCCATCTCCAGCAGCTATCATACCCACAGCTATCCTTACCCATCCCAGCTATCATTACCATCCCACAGCTATCCATCCCCGCTATCCTTACAATCTTACAGCTATCATTACCCATCCCAAGCTATCCTTACCCATCTCACAAGCATGCAAAGGCTTAACCCTTTTTTTCAAAGTTTTCCCCAACACTTTATTTAGTAAAAAAAAATACCAAGTGTGGTGAAGCAAAGATACTTTATTAATAACAAACTGTATGACTTTATTGAAAAGCAATGACCCAAGTAAAGTGTCTTTAAGCAAAGATAGAGTGAGCAGGGTAAACACTCAGTCTCTGGCACTCTTTCAGTCACTCTGAGGCGTGCCCATGGTCCTCAGATGTAAGGGGCCAGGGATTGTGGAGTGGCTGTTGCTGGAGTGCTGGTCTGAGGCGCCATTTGGGTGCCTGGCCCGAGAGTACAACAGGAATGGTGTGTGCAGGAAGCTCTCAGAGAGCTGACTCAGTCCGTGAGGTTGATGAGGCAACTTCTCAAGGACCTGGAGATGTGAGGCCCAACATCTGATGCAGATGCTTCTGAGGAGGGCTTGGCTGTGGGGTGGATGGAAGGAGAAGTGTAGTGGGGCTGTTTGGTCTGCAGCTAGGTCGCAGCTGGTCGAGGCGTTGTGGCATGCCGAGGAACCTGAGTCTGGACTGGGAAGGGCTGCTCTGCTGTGGGGATAGTCCGGTAAGTAAGTAGGCTTGGTAGGTGAGGGGCCTGCTTGAAATCCGTGGAAGGGCTCGTGACATCAGGCTGGGGGTGGGGAGCAGACCTGAGTGGGTAGCAGCAGGTTCAGCTCTGGGCTTGGAGGTGGTGCAGAAGGCTGTGAATCCTCTCCTTCAATCGCCTGGTACTGGGCTCCGGGCACATGTCATAGAGGTCTGGTCACGTACGTGAGTGAAGGGCTTAGCGGTTGAGGATGGTATGTCAGCAGTTGCCAGCTGGGAGAGAGTAGAGTCTGTGGCTTTGCCTTTGATTGTGTCCCTGATCTCCAAGAGGATCAGATGTGGCTCTGTCCCTCCGGTCTGCCTCTCTGCCTGCTTTCTCGTGGAGGTGGAGTGGGGTTGGGTGTGGGTTGGTCTCTGGTGACTGCGACTCTTCTTGCTCATCTGACGACAGGGGATCCTCAATGATCCTCTGGCACGGGGAGTGCAGCTGTGGGGGGGTCTCTGTTCGTGGGGCCACTCCCAAGACACTCTGGACACTTAGTATGTGTCTCCCTGGCTAGAAGAGGAGTGAGCTCTTTCGTGGCGTTGTCTGAGGATAGGTTTTGACAGAGGAGGCTGCTCCTCGGTGGCAGATTCACCCTCCAGGAAAGCCTGCACTGGCCATGACATAGGTCTCGTGTCAGTGAGCTTGACAGCGCCCTGCCCGGATCTCTTCAGTGGAGCAGCTTTGCCCTATAAGCGCGGTGTGCATATGCTTCCACCACCCCAGGAGGACATCTGAAGTGTAGCCCAGGCTCGTGCCTTCTGTCTCCGACGTCGTGCTTGCTTCTGCTTGTGGTGCGGCAATAAGAGCCCTGTGGCCCTTCCTCCACAGGTAACTCGTTCTCTCCTCAGCCATTCCAGACCTCTCCTCAATGGTCTCTCGAAATGGAGTTACTGTTTACTCTCTCCCCCTTCTCCTTGCCTTTTTTCTTCCTCCTCTGGCGGGGTCTTCAAGGGCCTTCAAGCAGCAGGGCTTTGATGGGCCTTGGGCTGGCCACCGCAGCAGCAGCAGAGAACGTACCAGCCACAGGAGAAGCACCAGTATAGCAGGAGAAGCATGACAACCGCAGCAGCAGAGAAGCACCCAGGCAGCACCAGCAACACCAGCAGCAGCACCAGCAGGAGAAGCACCATCAGCAGCAACACAGCAGGAGTACCAGGATCATCAGCAGCAGCAGCTTCAGAGTCAGTGCCAGAAGCGGCTGGGATGGTGGTTCTGTCCTTCTTGCCAGGGTGGCAGGAGTAGGCACAGGCTTCCCTCTTCTTTCCCATCGATGTTTCTCTAAGATGTCTCTGGCAGCAGGTCTTTCCTGCTGAATGGGCCTGCTTGCGAGCTGCCTCCTTTTATATTCGCCGGAGCTTCCGCAATTCATCCTCCCCACATGCGCAGTGAACACTTTGCATCCACTAGGCATCTGCTAATGCATGCTATAGGCGTCCGTGGATGCATCCGCTGGGCATCCGCTAATGCTCCGCTACACTCCGTTTCCTTCCGCTACGTGCTCCGCTTCACTGTTCTAATCCACCGGAAGTCCCTGTGGATCGTGTCATCCGCTTTCCATCCGGCTTCCGTACCGCGTAGTTCCACGAACGTCTGCTTACAATCCCCGAATCATCCTCCCACGTCCGTTCCTTTCCATTTTGTGTCCGCTCTGTTATGCAAAATTTGGGGCCTTTTTGAGAGCGGATAACATACGGATGGAAATTTGCTCATCTGCTGTGTCCTTTTTTACATACATTTTGTATCCGTTGGGCGGTGTGCCTAGCCTTAAGCTATCGAACGACTTCAGTTAACACACATTTATTTATAACTTTCTATCTATCTATCTATCTATCTATCTAACTATTGCTATCTAGTCTTCTATCTATACTTCTATTCTCTCTAATATCTAATATTTATTGATATTCAAAGTTCTAAAACCAACATAAAATAAAACTATATGCATTGTTATCAACATCAAGGCATCTTTTACATTTCCTTACATTTTTCAATATATGACTATTTATTCCATTACCATTACATCTTACTCGTTACAAATCAATATATTTCATTTTACACTTAAAATCTTTTCTATAACATATATATATATATTTACATACTTCCTCATTCTTTTCCTAATTGCTATTTTATTTTCTTTTTATTTCTAAACCACTCATAACAGGCATCCCAGGCTCTATAATATATTGAATCTTCTTTGTCTTTTAATTTCAACATTAGCCTGTCCATCTCTATATGATCTATTATTTTCTTTATAACCATGCCCTCTGATGGTATGCTTTTCTCCTTCCAAAATTGTACATGCAAAATCCTTGCAGCTGTTAGTATATGCAATATAATGTACCTATCTTTTTTTCCTACATTTTTGTGCTATTATACCTAATTAAAAAATTCTATTTTCTGATTTATAATTTCCTCCAGCCATTGTCTGATTGTATTCCAGTATTACTTCACTTCTGGGTATGTTCACCAGATATGAAAATAAGTGCCTTTTTCTTTCCCGCACTTCCAACAATTAGAGTTTAAATTAAACATTTTTGCCAATCAAGCGGGAGGGGGGGTAGGTGCCACCTGCAGAACATTTTATACAGGTTTTCCCTGTATGCTGTGGATACGTACTTAACCTACTATAAAGTCTCACTTTCTTTGCTCTAGAAAACTAATAGGTGAAATCAAGACTCATAATCAGTATATGTTATTTAACAAAAGCAACTCAATTTCAATAGCTGTCTAGCAATCACCCAGTGTTTGCAAGCTCTGCATATTGCTTCCAATCACCCAACACAGAAAGCAGTTATTGTTCCATGAAAAACTTCTTCCAAAATGATACCTTAGCCACAGAAGGTAATGCTGATGCCCAGTTCTTATACTTGGAAAACCTGGGATAGCCAATAGCTTTCCTCACATAGCGGTCATGTATTTCACATGTATTGAGGATATATAGTCCACAAGCAACTGCATAGCCTCCCCAATTGGCAACACCTGTCACAGAAAAGTGCCATTAAATGAAATGTTTGAGCTAAAACAATTGAATGGTACTTACTAATACAAAGGACAGGCCTATAATTGAAATTTAGCACCAGTAATATTTGGACAACAGGAGGAAATGCAGCTTTCCCCAGCATTTCTAGGATCAACAGAATCCTGTTGTGTTTTGGCTTATTTGTTCAGAGAGTAATAGGCTGATCTATGTCTTTTATAGCAACAGTGAAATTTGTTCCTGAGTCTCTAAAACCTTATTTTCAGAACATAATTTGGTACCTATTAGATATTAGATAGGCCTAGATATTTTGGACTCCACTTAATACTAGTTTTATCCAGCATGAACAACAGTCAGGGCATGTAATTTTATTACTTAATTTAAATAATTTAAATTATGCTATCCTAGTCACAAATGGATAATATTCAGGTCCCAGGATCCCTAAAACCAACAATCTTGTTATATATAAGATAAAGCCTATGCATTACCATCCTGGCCTTCCAGGCACTGGGAAAGAACTTTAATGACATAACCTGAGTGACCAGGAGTCTCAGTAGCCTCAGCATAGTTATGATAATTAACTCCGCAAAACTGTCTCCCAACTTCCAAGCTCTTAATTTGATCCAGAACAATACAATGGTCAAAGGTATTAAAAGGCTGCTGGAAATTATGGAAGGCCACTTTCACCCCCATTTTAAGCCCCTGAGAGGTCATCAGCAAGTACGATAAGTACCATTACTGATCTAAAACCTGCCTCTCAGTATAATCCACTTCCACTGGCATAGGAAACCTTCCACTTTCTCAATCATTTTCTCTAAAGTAGATTAGAAACCAGATGAAAATTGTGTAGGTTTATCAGAACCAAAAATGGCTTCTTGAGAAAAGAGCAAACCACACCTTCCTTCAAAAGAAATGGAACCATCTCCTCCTACAAAAGAGTATTCAGGTTTAACCTGCAAGAGGTTTGATTTAATCTCCATAAGAAAGTAGTGCAGGCCATCTTTTCCTGCTTAAAAGAGAGCCATGTACTTATATAGCTTGCCTTTCAGATGATCTTAAAGACTGGTTATGTGCCAGGCCTGGGGTCCCAAGTGTTTCCTGGTTATGTTGACAACAATGGCTTATAATATCTCTTGGCTGGCAATTTATATTTAATTTTCTTTTCCACTGTGTTTTAATTATTTTGTTTTTATGAATACTCACTGCTATGAGTCACTGGTTTGAGATAGGCAGCTAAATTGAATAAATAAATAAATTAGTGGCACAGAAATATGTGGAAGAGAGACTTTTATGTTATACCACTTGTGGTTTGAAATTTTTTGCAAGAATTTGGGGAAACAGATGAGCCTCAACCCTGCAAATCTTTTGCAAGGACTGGAAAATGTGGTTCTGTTCCAGGCTATGGAGGTAAAATGAAATGTGGTTCTGTTCCAGACTATGAAGGTAAAATTGCTGGTTGGATGTCTAGTTTGATGTCTATGGGGATTCTCAAGTTATTCAGGTAATGGTTGTCCCAAAGATGCTTTTTCAAAAGGCAACTGGACTTTCTTGTTTTTCTTTGAAGATATTTCCCTTCTCATCCAAGAAGCTTCTTTAGCTTTGAAGTGAAATGTCTTCAAAGAAAAACAAGAAAGTCCAGTTGCCACTCGAAAAAGCATTTGGGATTATTTGGGATAATTCTAGTTTGATTTTTTTTTACCATGGCTGCCAGTTATATATTCTATTTTGCTATTATGTTTTTAACTGCTGTTATCTATCCAGAGTCACCATGATAGCACAGCAGGTATCAAATCTGACAAATAGATGATTTAGTGATTTAGTTATCTCAGTGATGACTAAATACAATAATCAGAAAAGGTAATGCAGCTTTTGTTTTAGTTTCTTCTTATGATTTTGCACATATACTTTTTTTCGCTTGTTCAAGTCTTACCTGCAACAACTGCAAAATCAGCTTCCACATCACAAGCTATGACATCTCCATTTTTAATGTGCTTCTTTGTGGCTTCTTTTACTTTTCCCATTCCTAATTCATTTCCTCCATCTCCAATACCTAAATTAAAATGGAAAAATTTACATTGTAATATTGCCATACTAGACATAGATTTTGATACCAATAATCCTTATAGAAAATTTGATAAAAAATTAAAAATCGGTGGAACTGTTAATAACCTTTTATTTACAGAACTGTCACAAGCTTTCTGTGAACACTTCCCATGAAAACTGCACTCAACATAGGTAACCACTGAAATACCCCAGCTTTATTAAACATACATATTAACATTTGCTTTCACAGCTACAAAGAAAGATAATTGAATGAAACATCTTACTGGGGAATTAGACTTCTTCCATTTTTTTTCTCCATCAATTTTGCCAGGATGACAAAATAATCAAAATCTTAAGTGTGATTGAAAACTTGTACTGTTGTCTAAACTGCTGACTTATTAATATTAGCATTGGTGTATGTTTATTCATCTGCAAGTTTAGGTAAATAACTCCAATATCAGTACAGTTGTGGCAAATTAGCAGTTTGTTTGTACCTTGTCAAAATGTAACAGCTATTATCTTTAAGGGTTACAAAGTAACAATAATAACAGTTAACTTCTATTCACACAAAACTAACAAAATAGATTTACATGTGTCTATTCTGAAAAAAACTGGCAAAGATCAGTGGAGCTTATTTCTAAGAAGTTAGTATAGGACTGTGCTTAGAAAAACACAAAAAATCCTGCAGCTATTCCAGTAGATGCCTATTATTTGGGCCTTCGAAAAAAAATCACAGAATACATGTTTTCAAACTTGAACAGAACTAAATGTGTATGAGAGAAATTCTATTTAAAATCCTACAAAGTTATTATTAAGAATATACTCCATCCCAGCACATTCTAAAACAGGGATCGCCAACTTTTTGGATCTCAGGGACCACCAAACTCATACTTTTAAATCCCGAGGACCACTAATATGATTTTTTTAAAAAAAGCTAATTATTTAATATAATTTTTATGTTAAATATAATTGTATATATATGTATTTGTATTCTTAATTTTTGCGGGTACTTGTATGGTATTCAGCTTTGTTCGGGTATTTCCCACGTCATTGTTGTGCTTTTTAAAGTTTATCAACGTTTCGGCAGAATCATCATCTGCCATCATCAGGCTTCAGTATTGTGTTCGTCTGTGAGTCAACTGTTACACTGTTTCAGTTTTCAATTTGGGCTAGCCGACTGCTGTGCCAGAATTGGTTTTTTTTTCATCCTGATTGGTTGGGAGTCTTGTCTGTGTTTATTGGTTGGAGTTTGCTGTGTTCTGCTTGATTGGTGTTTCTAATATCCTTCTGTCTGTTTTGTGGTTTTTTTTGTCTTGATTGACTGGAAACATTGTGTTCCTGTGTTGAGGCTTTCAGTGCAGCTTGGCTTGAGTAAATGGACGGCTATCATTTATTAGGAAGCTAGGTTTCATCTGGGTGCCTGGTTGGGGTGTTGTTGAGGTGGAGTATCAGGGGAATCTGTTTGTGCCCAGGTGTTTGCCTGGCTTGTAGTGTGGAAGATTTTTTTTGTTTGTGAGTGCAGGCTTCCAAATAATTGACAGTCTGGAAGACTCACATCTCTTCTAATTTCATGCTTTCAGGTCTTTTTTCAATCTCTATGGCTTCTCTGATAATTCTGTGGCTGGGGTTTCTATAGTGGCTAGGGTTTTGGTGTCACTGAAGTTGATGCTAGACCTGTGCTTTCATTGGCTGGACTAGTGAGGAAGTGTGTTCCAGCTTTTTTACTGCATTTTTGTGTTCATCCAGGCAGGTACTTATTCTTCTGTTGGTCTGTCCAATGTATGTGGCCGGGCTGATGCACAGGGAACTTCGTATATGCCTTGAGTTTTCCAAAAAAATGTAAATGCTTAATGAATAACAAAATATAAAACGTTCTGGCCTGGAAGCCTCCCCTCACTTGGCACCTTCCAAAGAGACAGAAGCAGCGGTAGTGTGTGTGTGTGTGTGTGTGTGTGAGTGTGTGTCTGAGCTGAGGGCCTCAGACAACTGCTGCTGGGAGAAGCAGAGGCAGAAAGAGGGCTTTTCTCTCCTTGGGGGGCAGCGCTCTTGGCTGCCACTCCAGGGGCTTCTCCGCAGGCATCTGCCTGCAGAACGACTGCCACTCTTGGTGATTAATTGGGGAGGGAGTGGGACAAAGTGGGAGTCTCCTTTCAGAGTCCTGGGTGGATGATTGAGAGGCTCAGATCTGCAGCCAAGGAAAAGCGTCACCTGGAGACAGGCAAGGAAAGGTGTCCCTGCGGGCACTTTGCTCGCTTTAGCACTTCGCTGCCAAATCCAGCCACAGCCAGTGATTATTTTGGGGTGGGGAGGAAAGAGAAAGCATCTCTTTGCAAACAGGGGGAGAAAATGAGACGAAAACAAAGCTCACTCTTTCACTGAGACCTACAAAACGCCAATTCTACCGTGTTCCAGGAGTTCTTCGAAATCATCAAATGCTCCCACTTGCAGGTCCTGTGCCTCCTGGCTCAGGTTCCTGAGATGCAACGCTCCCACACACGATGGCATCGCAACAAGAGTCCCCTCCTCGAGTGCCCGCTGTCAGGTCTCCCCATTTAGTTTTCTAGCTTTGAATTGCTCCGCACTCTCTCGTTCCTCCCCCCCCCCCCCGCCCACGTGCAGGCAGGAAATGAAAGGGAGATGGAGCCATGCACAGCTCTCCCCTTTTCCAGCCCTTACTGCCTCTCCCAACATCGAAGCCTCGGAAACACAGGCAAAGCCACCACAGCAGTAGTGCCCTGAGTTGCTTGCTTCTCCACTACTGCCTCCTTCTCCTCCAACACCACTTCCTTCTCTGGGTAGGGCAATTCTTAACTAACCGAGCATGCTAAGCCAACTCAGGACGCTACTGCCTACTGCCGTGGTGGCTTTTCCTGTGTTTCCGAGGCTTCGATGTTGGGAGAGGCAGCAAGGACTGGAAAAGGGGAGAGCTGTGCATGGCTCCGTCTCCCTTTCCTTTCTGTTTGAACATGGGTGGGGGGGAGGAAAGAGAGAGAGCTGGGAGCAATTCAAAGCTAGAGAACTAATGGGGAAGAGCTGACCACAGGCGCTGGGGGTGGGCACTGCTGTTGCCACTGGCGCTGGGTGTAGGAGCTGGTTGGTGGGTGCATCTCAGGGACCTGACTCCGAGGTCCATCAGAGAGCTGGGAGGCGCAAGAACTGCATGGCCCAGATTAATTGTTTTTGGGGGCCATTTCTTCTGCGGCCCACCAAAATTTTTCCACAGCCCACCAGTAGGCTGTGGCTCACCGGTTGGCGACCACTGTTCTAAAATATGCTACTGATACCATTAAACTTTATTACCTAGTTTGGTTAATCATGACACACATGGAGCAATGCATTTTATTTCACTATTATCCGATTAGCTTTATTGAATTTGCAATTAAAATAGAATTCAAAATTTTTGCATGCACTGCTTTTGCTGAATACTGTAGCTACAATAGGCATGCAATGGGATTTTGCGGTATCCTTCCCCTGGAGTGGGGTGGGAATGGAAATTTTACAGTATCCTTCCCCTGCCATGCCCACCAAGCCACACCCATGAAGCCATGCCACGCCCACCAAGCCACACCCACAGAACTGGTAGTAAAAAAATGTGAATACCCCCCCCCCCACACATTGTTGCAGCTTCCAGAATTACATCACATGGCTGTGTGATGACATGATCTGTTCCAGTGTTCTGGAAGGCCTTGGAATTGTTTAAAAGTTAACTGAGGAAAAAGGTGCTTGGCCTTTTTGGGGGGGACCCAGTGGAATTGGGTAAAGGCCAATGGGGATCCAAGAAGTAGAAAGCAGAACATGGGGTGTCTTGGTGTGTTTGTGTGTAAGGAGGCCATAGAAGGTCTGGGACAAGCAGGCCCAAGCCTGCACTAGGCCTCCAAGGGTCTCCCCCACCTTGAAGCATCCCATGCTCCATTTCACAACCCTCATGTTAATTTAATGGCCACATCAGGGAGAGCAGGAATGGAAGTCATTAAGCAAGGCCATTTCACTTAATGGCTATCATGACATGCAACCATAATGGGCAGGCTCAATTATGGAACACATCTGTATGTGTTGCTTCTATGTATATTTTTCTTGCCTCGTTTTCATACAAGCAAAGAACAGGGTTAGAATGAATGCCACATTATTATATTTAAAAAACATATCATCACCATCCTCTTTTAACAACCCCATAATCCCTTGGTGGAGTCTGGGCAACTGAATGGAGCTGAATGTTTACTGGCTGGATGCCCTTCCTGTCACCAATGAGGATTTTTTTTCAGCAGATATATTTTCAGTGTGCCCAGAGAGAAACTATCTGCCTCTACCTAGGATCAAACTTACAGCCTCCTGATTGTGAGGTGAGAGCTCCATCTTTATACCACACCACTCTTAAAAAACATTTCATATTTTAGAAAATTTCAAAGAGCATCAGTAAATAATGGTTAATTGGAAATTGCTCTAATAGAAATTCCATGACTGTGAATGTTTGAAACCTTAAGAAGCTAAATATTGCTTATAAGAAGCAATTGGTAAGAATTGCTTACCAATTCTTTTGTCCTACTCAATTATTCCAGTTGCATAATAGAGCCTATTCTTAATGTTTCCAGGTGGTTCATAGTAACACTAATACTTTTATCAGATGATTGAAGGAAAATACACATACTGTACCTGTAGTAGTAATTCCTGGGAGAGTTTGTGCAGCTATAAAGAGTTCATCAATGGGATCTACTAAATGCTTAATGTTAACTTTCCTTGCATTGTAGTAATTACCATCAGCAGCCATCCCAGCACGTTCTATTGCTATCAAATGATTAAATCTAAAGAAAAATAATTTTAAAAGAATTAAGATTCAGTTCTAATGCTATTGGTAGCTTGCTGTACCCATCATTACTCATTAAGGATTGGAGGCTAAAACATACAAAGAATGGGTCCTGGAACTGGGTATGTTTAGTTTAATGAAAATAAGGAGTAGGGGTGACATGACAGCAATGTTCCGATATCTCAGGGGTTCCCACAAAGAAGAGGGGGGTCAACCTATTGTCCAAAGCATCTGAGGGCAGGGCAAGAAGCAATGGATGGAAACTAATCAAGGATAGAAGCAACCTAGAACTGAGGAGAAATTTCCTGACAGAACAATTAATCAGTGGAACAACTTGACTACAGAAGTTGTGAATGCTCTAACACTGGAAGTTTTTAAGAAGAGATTGGACAACCATTTGTCTGAAATTGTATGGAGTTTCCTGCCTAAACAGAGAGGTTGGACTAGAAGACCTCCAAGATCCCTCCCAACTCTGTTATTCTAAGATTCCATTTACTATCAGGAACCATAAGCAAACTTCTTTGTTACAATTTAGTGTCCTCAACTCTATGTCTTTGAGCTCCTGCCCCATCCAAGTTGTTCCAGTTCCTCAATCTTATCATTTTAGTCTTCATAATAATATATATTTATTTTGGCTAATTCGAACCATTCATAGAATGGTGCTCCCCAACTGACATGGATTACAGAACCATTTATTCCCAACTATAGCCGGGAGTTAAGCAGGTTCAGGAAATCTGGTTTATAACCTGAGCAAAATTCTTCCCTGCAAATAGGTAATTTTCTTCATTGTCTTTTATGCCCTCTGTTTATTTGTTTCTGTTTTAAGAGAGTATCTGGAGGAAATATACCAGTCTCTCATATTTTCCAGAGAAAGTTGCAGATTAGACAGGCTCCCAGAGAAAAGTTGCTTTAAAGCACTTTTGGTATTTGAAGTCAACCAGAGGATATCTAGCTGGCATTTGTGATATTATATGGCCTCAGGAGCCAAGCTTTGTTCCTATACCCTATACTAGAGACTCTTTGAGATTGGAATGGGACAACTCACTACGGCCAACTCGCTGCAGCCAACTTACCACAGCCAACTCACTGTGGTCAACTCACTATGGGACAACGCACCAAGGAACAATTCAATAAATACAAAAATTAAATTAATTCTGATGGAACTGTAGACAATAATAATAAAATAAAGTCAATCCAGAAATACAACAGTTACAATAGTTTTGACAAAAACATAGTCACCAAAAATAAAAGTAATTGAATGAAATGATTAATACAGCGTTAAATTGTCCTGTGGTGAGTTGGGTGCAGTGAGTTGACTGTAGCAAATTGTCCCAGACCTTTCAGAGATATGTTAAAGTTTGGCATTGCTTTGCTTTTGGGGACATATACCTTGGTTTTTCTGGATTCCCACCTTCACATAAGAACTGCAGAGCTGAATCTGGAGAATTGCTTTGGTAGCTGATTACAGGGACAGTTGTTTGCAGTATTTCTAGAATACAGAGAAAATAAAAGGGGGCGTGTATAAGCACACCAACGTGCCTACCATCCCTGTCCTATTGTTTATTTTTTTTATATGTACCCATTTCATGTATTCATAATTATGTATATACATACCTATTATCTTGTAAGCAATTGACAAATCAAAATAAATAAAATAAAATAAAAAATAACGGATCATGATATTAATCACGCCATTATTGGGCCTGTGCAGAGGGCTCTTCCAGGCATGCAGGAGCTGCTGTAGCTTCAAGCACCTGTTTACTTCCTTCCTTCCCAAAGGCTACAGTTTCAGAGACAGATGTTGCTAAAAAATGCCTCACCAAATAATCTGCACATGCCTGATCACTGTTTCACAATTATTTGTTTTGTCTTCCCGATGTTAAATAGGATCAGTTCTGTGGCTGAAATTTTCAGGACATTCTCCTCCTTTGTAAAATAGGATGAATGTAAAGAAAGATATGACTGAGTTGGACCTAAACATGTGGAAATTCTACTGATTTTCGACCGAAGAGTATTAATATATTTTTTAAATAAAATCTTTCTTAAAACTAAATTATTTCTATCTTTATACCTTGATTAGATTATTGCCAATTCAGTTGCACAGAATAACTAAATCCCACAAGATACTGGGTGAAACGTTTAACTGCAATATAAGACCCCTTTCCATTTTAAAGTGAAATATTTTGATGGAAAAAATTGTTGTCTTTCTTTCAGGTAAACAGAATACTCACTACAAGAAAGTAAACCTAATTATGTATCCTAAATCCATCCCCAATAACTATTCTATTCTATTCTATTCTATTCTATCCTATTCTATTCTATTCTATTCTATTCTGTCTGTTCTATTCTTTTATTCTATCATCCCACTTACACACTGATCCTTTATTTAACTTATTGATGTTAACCATTTCAATTTTTTTGATGTTTTAATGTTCTGATTTTAATTATTTCATTTGCTTTTGTGCTACTGTCAACTATTTAGTCTTTTGATGGTAAGAGGAGACCTACAAATTTAATAAATGAAGAAAATAAATCACATTATAGTTTACAGTGATAAATGAAGCCAACCTAGTAGATTTACATAAGTATCTCTTGTTTTACATATTTTTTTTTACAAAAAACTATCATAAGAATGTAATTTCCTACCACATTCTAGCAGTATTGTCATAATACATGCATTTGAAAATAACTATTCTAGATTTTAAAACAGGAACATAAAAAAGAAGTCAACAGTAATAAATGAAAATGTACAATGTGGACAGTTTCAATTTCTAAGAAACTGAAACACTCTTTAACACGATCAGGTTATAATAATATAATAAAGATGAAACAACAGTGGTGGAAACTCATTTCCAGGGGGTGGGGATGAGTCTGCTTACTGAGATGAGGTGGACCAGTTGTTTTTGTGGTGTGGAGACAATAATTTGGTCCTCAACACCAATAAGACCAAGGAACTTATAGTGGATTACAGAAGGAACAAATCAGACATCCAGCCCTTGCTTATCAATGGAGACTCAGTGGATCAAGTGGCCAGTTTTAAGATTCTGGGTATTACCATAAAAGAGGACCTGACCTGGGATGCTCACATTGCAGCACTGGTCAAAAGGGCCCAGCAGAGATTATACTACCTGAGACTTCTCAGAAAACAACAACTGAATGAAAAACTGCTGGTGACCTTCTACTGCTGCACCATAGAGAGAATTTTAACTTACTCCACCTCTGTATGGTTTGCCAATTGCACAGTGGCAGATAGGAAAGCACTCCAGAAGGTTAACGTCATTGCCCAGAAGATCAGTGGTTGCCCTCTCTCCTCTTTGGAAGAACTTTATAAGCTTCCGCTGCCTTAAGAAAGTTTAAAACATTCTCAAAGATCCATCTCATCCTGGGAACCCGTTTTTTGAACTATTATCATCTGGCAGACAGTACAGAATAATAAAAACAAGCACAAATAGGCTGAAAAACAGCTTCTATCCCAGGGCAGTCACTCTTTTGAATTCTACTGTACTGTGCAGTGTTGGTGTGGTGTTGGGGGTTTTCGGTTCAATGTGTGGAGGGTGAAGGATGTGTGTTTGTGTTTATTTTCATGGTCATGATGTGCAATGAAGATGGTGTTTGATTTCATTGTATGAGGTGCAATGACAATAAAGTAAGTAAAAGTAAAGTAAACTAAATAAGCCATGTCATACCTTGCTCAACAGCTTCCTTGATAATCTTCCTATTTAAATCAAGAGCTCTTTGATCAGTTACTATAGCTACATTTTTTCCCATGGCTTTCAAGAGTGCTGCCATTGCAATGGCTCCAGGTGGCCCATCATTTTCTTCAGGTGGTTCATAATTGAAATGGGTGGGAAATCCTGTAGTAATCAATACTGATTTTGCATGGGAAAGCGACAGGCATGCCTTCAGAAGTTCACCTTGAGAAAACAGATGTTTCACACCTCTCTTCCCTAAGCATGGAAAATACAAATATTTTAAACTAAGAACATCCTAAAGATAGTGGCTTGTCATAGGCCTTTATTTAAAAATAAAACTAGTTTGTTTTGATTGCTGAGAGATAAAAAATATTAAAGCTGACAGGTGCATTGGCTAACGGTATTAGGAAATGAGATAGGAGAAAAGATCTTAGAGCTGCTATACCAGATTTTTCTTCCTGCCTGAACACGCAAATAGCTCTGTTCCTATTATTCTCAGAAAATTTATTTGCTTTGGCTTCCCTCTGATTTTTTTTTTATTTCTTCAAAACAACATTTGATACATCATTCATTTATATTCTATGAAAGTCTCTGCAAAGTTGTAGTACAAGTTAAGTATTAAATGATTTAATACTTAATAACTTACTTTAATAACTTAAATGATGGCCTATCGCTAATTTAACCATAAAGGGGTAGTTTGGAAATAAATTGATACATTAGAGATCGGATTTTTTATTCAATTTTTCCTTTTGACAGGATTGCTGTGGAAAATTATTCAGAGACCACTTTTTCTAGTAAACCTTTTAGACTCATAACATGGTTGCATTTTTTTCTCTTACCTGGATCTATCGCTATTATATTTTCTAAGCATCTAATTTTCTTTACAGCTGCTGTTGAAGCAATGCTATAATGCAAAGGATCCTGAGAAATACAGTAGACTTCAGGGAGATCTTTATCATTACCAGATGCACTATCTTCAACTTCCAAATCAGTGATAAACATACAACCAGGTGAATGGGTAAAAGCCAGTGGAGCTTCTGGAAAATAAAGAGAACCTCAATAAGCAATGTACAGCAGGCATGAAGGCCTTTCTATCAGGAAGGAGTTCTCAGAGCTCTTAATGCAACCACCTATAGCAGTGATGGATAACCTTTTTGTTGTCACGTGCCAAAAGTGCATGCATGCGTGCACGTGCTCATGTGCCTGCACCCATAATGCAATGCATGCCGTGCTCCCACCTCCTGCACATGCATGTGCGACCACCCTGAGCCCCCACCGGCCCCCTGCGCATGCATGCGCGTCTTCTGCAAGTGACTGATCCCACGCATCCATGGCAGATACTCAAAAATCAGCTGGCTGATGGGAGGCTTGCACGCATGCGCAGTGGAACTGAGTTGGGGCAACAGCTTGCGTGCCAGCAGAGATGGCTCTGTGTATCAGTTCTGGCACACAAACCATAGGTTTACCATCACGGACCTATAGATTATGTCCCTTCTGCTTGGGATAAAATAGTGAATTTATCCTTGAATGAAGGGTGATCCTTTTTACTCTGAAAATACAGTTATGCACTTTCTCCTTAAGAAACTATAGCTGATCCCCAAAATACTGGACAACATTTATCTAGCAATCAACCTCTACTTTGGAGGAAAGGATATGGAAAAAGTGGTGTGCAAGAAGAGCTGGCCATGAAGGAAAATATAATAAATGAATATCAACAGAATATAAAAGTGGGTGTCCAGAAAAAAAAGAACAAATATATGATTATCTTACTACTTGATTACTTGATTACTTACTACTTGATACTACTCTATAGCTGGTAGAGTCTGATAGCACCTTTTCCAGCTAATACATTTATTACAAGGTATAAATTTTCATCAGTTGCCACTTGATTTCATCAGATACACAAAGTGTCTAGGCTGATATAGTTTTAAAGTGGGATGAGGTAGGGAGAGAAGATGGGAGAAAAGGCAGATGAAAATAGGTTGGTTATGCAGATGAAGGTTACACGTGATAAAAATTACAAGTACTTTATCAATTAACTATGACAGATAGTCCTCAACTTCCAATGGTTCATTCAGTGACTATTCAAAGTTACAATGGCACTGAAAAAAATTATTTACGACTTTTTCACGCTTATGACCATTGCAGCATCCCCAAGGTAACGTGATCACAATTCAGATGCTTGGCAACTGACTCTAATTTATGACAGTTGCAGTATCCTGGGGACATGTGATCACCTTTTGCAATTTTCTGACCAGCAAAGTCAATGGGGAAACCAGATTCACTTAACAGTGTTACTAACTTAGCTGCTGCAGTGATTCACTTAACAATTGCAGCAACATAAATTTTGGACTCAAGTACGGTCGTAAGTTGAGAACTACTGTACAGTTGTTACAAACTTTTCTGTTTTGTCTGGACCTTCTGAGATTGGCTGAAACCTTTTGATGTATTGACACTTCAACCATTGCTCATTTGATAGATAGACTATTAAAGTCCCACTTTTCAAAACAGTCATTTTGAGGTCTGTTATGGTGTGTCCTGGGAGGCTAAAACAATCTGATGATATTTTGTCCTTGTTTTGAGTCCTAATATCAAATGTGTCCGCATTAATGCTCTTGCACAAAGTTTGCTCCCTTTGTGCTATATAGAATCCAGAGGGACATTGCTGGCAGATGATGGTAGGCATCATGTAAGTGGATTGGGTGGTGAAGGAGCCTGTAATTGAACATATCCAAGCCACTCTGTGCATATGATGCAGTGTGCTGCAGCTCATGAATTAGCTTATTTTTTAATAAACGTTGTTAATTTCAAAAAATGCTTCAAGACTTCTGATTCTTTAGTTTAAATCTCCAGAACCAAATGCAAAGAATTATAAAGGAGCTAGCTAATAGCCTAGCTAGCCAAACTTTTATTAGCAAACTACAGAACAATCAGTCTTTCATAGATAACTGAGAAGAATCACCTTGAATTGCAAGATGGGCAGCAAATAAATATGATGCTAGATAAATAGATGCTAAATAGATGATAAGACAGATAGATAGATAGATAGATAGATAGATAGATAGATAGATAGATAGATATACGGATGGATGGATAGATATAGATAGACCTGATCTATAAGAACCATGAAAACCAAGAATTAACGATCAAATATCAACCTGAATTTGTCAAGAATATACCTTGCTACATTATTCATGTATATCATGTAACTTTCTCATCAGAATGTAAAGATGTTAAAATCATAATGTACTTCAGCAAAGCATTTGATACACTACATGGTGATTAGCAGCTTTATTATATAGACTGGTTGGCATGACAAGTAGATATTCAGCTAGCTCAATATTCTATTCCAAGACTGTTCATCAATGGTTCCTTATCACATTGGCGAGATAACAAGTCCTGGGTCATCTACTCTTCACTATTTCATTAATGATTTTGAAGATGAATTATAAGGAATGCTCATAAATTTGCAGATGATGACCAGCTGGGTGGGATAGCTTATTTTCTAAAAGATAGAAACACAGTAATAGTATTTAATCAAAATCTCAAACAAATGTTCATAATTTTTATTAAGAAATTTTAGACTGCATGAATATAATTTCCAAATAATAGGAAATAACCATTGCACTCTGTTCTGGTGTGATAAAGGTTTTTTAAAAAACATATCACAACTAAGTGGATCTCAGGTCAATATCTGCCTTACTGTCATCATGGCAGGATACACAGAAAAAAGAAATGTAATTCTTCAATGTTTAGCATGTAATAAGAATCTTCATCATTATTTTACAGAACTATTCTGTGCATGATTAAGGGAAAATGATAGCTTTCTGGTAAAAAAATCAAATTTTGAATTTTGCAATTCAAAATTCTCTTCTGAGAGGCAATCCCCCTCTCAGAAGACGGATTATCAGAGTTTTTGGTTATATTTTAAAATTCAGACACATGAGAAAGCAGGATTTAATGCAAAAGACCTTGAGGCTTGGAAAAAAACAAAAGCAATTGTAAACGAGTCCAATAGAAGACAAGGTGGCTGATATTATCACAGATAATATGTACATGGGCTTATACAAATCCAAAGAAACAATTACTGCAAGTATGTATGTCCATTGAGTCATGAAGAATCAGAAATGACCGAACAACAACTTTTAAGCATCACTGGTTTTTTATAATAAAGCAGCAGTTCTGGTAATTCCACTAAATACATACTGCAGTTGATGATGGCTTCTATTCCTGTTACTCCACAGGCCCAAAAGACTGGTACATCTCCAGGATGAGCTTGTACTGCATCACCATATTCTGGACTGGAAAGATCTTTAATTCCTAACAAATCTAAAATTGAAATTTTATTAATACTCAAGCAGAGATGTAGAAAACCCAATTAGACTGGGGTTTAATGTTATAAAACATCTGGCAACTTCCCAATAAAGCATAGGATGTGGAATGGAAAGTGATGTTGGTGGGATACTGTTCCATAGGATACAGATATCTTTGGCATCACAATGTATGTTTCCCACCATCCAGTACATAGCAACTTCATTGCTTTTCATTTTATTATGAAAATAAAATAAAAGTTAATGGTTAATTTATCCCTGTACCCGTGTAAAGGAATTACTGGTTCAGGTAACAAATGTGATAAATTTTTGGCATGACTTTTTATTTTATTGGAAAAATATGTGTGAAATTGAACCTCAGGGCAGACAGAGATTACACTGAAAAGCTTGTAACACAACAACAACAATAATAATAATTGGAATCTGGCTTTTTGGTGTTTTGTATTGTAACTTTTCTTGAATAAAATAAAAATAGAAGAACAAAAATATGAAATCTAGTCTAAGCTATAGATATTGAATACATACACACATACAACTGATTGCATGAACAACCATAATTCATTAACTTTATATGACTTTATATGATAACCATTGACTTTTATTTTATGGTCACTTCATAATAAAGCCAGACATGATTAATAATAAACCAGACAGGGTTGGGCAGTCAACCTGACCCAATGACATTGAGTGGTTTATATGCTACCTGACCCAGTGACTTTGAGTGGTTTATATGTTACCTGACCCAGTGACTTTGAGTGGTTTATATGCTACCTGATGCAACAACTTTGGGCAGTTTACAAGTAGGATCTAGGGTGGAATTCTTTAAAATCCTCTTACTTGTATACATAAAGTCACTACAAAGCTAGATTGTACATTTGTAAGCCAGGCAAGCCTAAGGCCTGTTAGTTTTCTCTCTCATGCATACTTTGTGTTATAAATCGTAGAAACACAGAAAAAAAAAACACCACTGACCAGAAGAGCCAATGTGAACTGGTGCTCCATGTGATTTTTTCATTGAATGGGTGATTTGCACACACTCCCTCAGTTTATCTTTAGGTATACATCTCATAGTTACTGTTAGATTACAGTGAAAACATCCAGTATCGCAGCAAGGAACAGCAGTCTGGTAAAGTTTTTAAAAAATGATCCAAGCATTAAGAATAACAAAGACATCTCCAAGGGCTTTTTCTTTCAAGTAGAAGATATTCTACCTCTGAGATAAATGCAATTGGGTGATAAAAGGCTACAAGATTAATCACTAGCATGTTCAATTGTCTTCACCCAAGTATCATCTATTATCACCTTTATTATTTATATGGCATTCTATTTAAGTTCATGTTATTGCTATTGCTTTTTATTTAAATACACGGTCACGTCAACTAAACATTGAAACATTAGATAAATTAGTGATGTGGTATTAGATTTGTTTTATTTTCTAGTGGCATTAAGTTATTATTGTTTCAAGATTTTGCAATTAAATAAAAATAGGCAAGTATTACAGAAATTGAGGTTCAGCATGAAATATAAGATTGCTGCCCCAAAATAGTGGCAAGTAAGAACACAGATTTTATTGGTAAAAATATCCCTTGCAATTAAACTGATCTCAACATGAAACCAAGTGTAGTTAATCACATGCTGATCAGCTTATTCACTTTGAAGGCTTGCATTAAGAAAGGAATAAGCTTCTATCAGACTATAATACTTGTCAATTAAATAAAAGGGAAAGCTGAGCAAATTGGATGCTGTATGTCTCCTGCTGTGATTAATAGCTGATCTTGAGAAAAAAATGTTTTTGTTTTGAGAAAAAATTATTTTTTTCTTCAATTAAGAATGGATTATAACATTAATAGTGAAAACTTCCTGCCTATGGCTACAAAAATCCAAATGACCACCAAATGGCGGCAAAGAATTATCATCATCATCATTATTATATCTGCTGCCCTCAGGTGGTTATTTGCTAGTTCTGGTGAACAGCGATTGAAACTGTATTAATCAAATACTTCTATGTTCTGAAACAAAACTGAATTTTCCAAAGTAATGTTTTAATCACTTGGTATATTTGGCAATATTTGGATATAATTTCAACACTCCATAGGCTCCATATGGCCCCAGGCCTTTAGAAGGCATAGAAAGAAAACACTATTATTTATCTTAGTGTTGGAGTAAATAACGGGTTCATGTTAATTGGTGGGAATACTTGTTTCATATTACAACTAAAATGGCATCTCTATTTTTTTAATAAGCAGTGATCACATCCAGACAACAAAAATAAAGAAAGATGCCTAACATATTACAAATCATTTGAGAGCAACTGAGTATATTGAAGTTGTCAGCTAAACAAAAAGTAATAAAAATGGAAGGAGTGAAAGAACTGGCTGTTCTGTTCACTAGAAACTAGAAAAGAGCATTAGAATTTTGTATTACAGTTCTTTCTGAGCTAATACAAATAATTATTTTTATTGTATTTGCCACTTTATATAGTATTATATGTTTTTAAGAAATATTCCCAGCAGGTGGCAGTACTTGGCTGATGGTTGAGTCTAAAGCTAATGGAAGTTTGAGCCAGATTAATACTTGGATGGCAGATCTCCAGGAGATACTGTCCCAAAGGTGCTCTTTCCAAAAGAGAACTGGACTTTCTTGGTTTTTTCTTTTTGAATGTTTCCCTCTATTCTTACCTTGTACATGCTTACATTACTTTTCTGTTCAACGTTTCTTACAGGAATGCCAGCTTTCTGGAGTGCCTTTTCAAATGTAAAACTACAGCCGAGATAAAAGGTTACCATGTCTTTAAACTGTTCAGAATATTCTTTCAGATTTGTCACAATTCCTGTGGATATTCCATGCTCATATTTCTTGTATTGCAAGCAGTCACTTCTGCAAAATGAATTAGCATCATCACTGGACTAGCTACTTGATTTCTGGCTCTAACTCAATATCTATTTACTTTCAGATAAATGGTCACTGAACTCAATGGGACATACTTTTAGGTAAAATGGATGCACTGCTATGTCATCTAGATAATAATTTAAGGATCAGTTCTTATGCTTAAAAGGTATGTAGATGTTGAGAAATAGAACCGCAATGCCTGCACAAAAAAACTCCATTTGGGTTTTATACTTTCCTGAGTCATGAGAAAACATTACAACTTAGTTTCATATATTTTAAATCTCTCTCTCCTTTATAATTCACATGCTTACAATGCAATCCTAAATTGAGTTGTAAAAGTTAAAACGTCTGAAAAAAAAGAAAATAATAATAGAAAACACTGATATTTTGGCAGTGTTCTTTGCAGAATGCACAGAAATGGCAAATGGTGCTGATTAATATACATACATACATAGAAATATATATGCTAAACAAAAAGTAATATAATAGTAAGTTTCAAGTTTTTATTTTTATAGCATATAAAAATTTCAATTTCAATTGAACAATGTCTGGGTACAAATATTTTTAGGATATAATAATCAAAATGTTTGCAACAATGTTAATTACATTGATGTTAATTATAATAGTATCAATAATAATAATTAACCAATTCAACATGCCTTTCTTATATCACTGATTATATCCATCTATTTTACTGTATCTAGCTCCTATTTTTTCCAGCTAGCCATTGATAAAGTAAGTCCCAAGTCAGAAAATATTCAGTTTCCTTCTTTTCCTTGATTATAAGTGTTAGCCTATCCATTTCTGCACATTCTAGTATTTAGTAGAAATACAATATTTCTTGATAGCTACTGACACAGACAAATCTATACCTACCTTATATCAGAACTGTTGCTCAAGAAAGGACATTTCCATTCCCCTGGCTTACTTCTATACAGCAAGGGAAGCGGTCCATCATTTGCTTGACAAAATTTTTCAAAGTCATCAGCAAAAGATTTATGCATAATTATAACATTTGCTTGCACAAATCCTGTCAATATAAAAAGGCAGACATTTAATCTAAAGTTATTTACTCAAATAAAAATATCATTTTTGGATATAGTCATAAAGGTGAAAAATATATTTCTGATATAGCGATCTTTTGTACTAAATTCCTTCTCTCATGTTGCTTGCTTAGATATTGCCAGGTATATATACATACTGTAGTTAACATTAAGATTGACAAATGTATGGATAAATAATGAATTATCTCACATGTGCTCAGCACAATTTTTAAATAGCATTCTATTTAACCGAATTAATGATTATTCTCTGATTTGATAAAATTCAGCATTACCTTAAAAGATTCATTTGAGATTTCATGAAACAGCCTTTCTTTGTTTTTAAAAATGCATATTTGCAACCAAAACTTAATACTAAAATGTCACCATCAAGGTAAGCCTGCACTTTTGACATTCATCCTGGTGCCATCTTCGGAAGTTGAAATACAGCGGTAAGAAATAGGTAAAACAAAAAGTTGAAATGTTGGATAAACAAAAAACTCTGCTGACAAAACAATAAGGCAGATTCAGTTTGGTGTATTGCTGAAGGTGTTGGCCTAAATATAGGAGATGGTGAGTTCTATTCCCACCTTCGGCATGAAAGTTGGCTGGGTGACTTTGGACCAGTCATTCTCTTTCAGTCCAATCCATGTCACAGGATTGTTATTGCAGGAAAAACAGGTGATGGAAGAAATATTAGGTATGTTTGTCGCCTTGAGCTATTTACAAAGTTATACAGGTCAAATAATAAATAAATCTTAATCAGAAAAAGAGCCTCACTCTATAATGAAAATTAAAATTTGGAGATACTGTGGAAGGAATACTGTGAGTAGCTTTGCTGTATTGGCCATTGCAAAGATAGACTGCCCTAAGTGCAAAAAATAAGTTGTTAGTGTTACACCTGGATGATCCTCCCCTTTCCTCTCATTCCATTGAGTTGCACAAGTTCAAAATTACACAACAACTGCAAAGTACAAACTGCCAAACATTTCCTGTTTTTCTTTAAGTTTTATTGTAAAAATATTTTGAAAAGTCCAATAGAGTTTGGGTGGTATACTGAATAATAATGACAACTCATATTTTCATATGGTAATTAAGCTACCATTCCTTAATCAATATTTAAACTCTGGTTTGTATTCCAAAGTCATGCTAAGCATAACCACAAAATGGCTTAGTTTGCCTTGCACATGGAGCAAATGATATGCTAATTTATATGAATTAAAGAATAGAGTGTTAAGACAATTTGAACTGAAATTTCTACATGATGCTAGTAATTTGAATAAACTATTTTTGGGGAAACATTTACATTAATTCATGAATTAATTAGTCTTCTGTTCAATCATTATTATATGTCATTTTTTGTGGGGGGGGAACCTGCCTATGTTGCTCCTGTTTCATATTAGTCTGAAATTTGGAGAATAACTATCTACTTAACAGGATGTTAAGAAAATAACATAAAAAATAACTACCAAATGGAGACAGCTTGATTGTCCTTCTGCCAGAAAGCTGGAATGTGAATAAAATATAATTTTAAAAAATACAGTCTTAAATTTATACGTAAGAAATGACTTTGAGCATAGCCAACTAGGAATTTCCCTGTGGTGATCAGATCAGTTAAAATACTGTCTTGTCTAAAAATTAACTAGATTTACAAATTGAACAAAATGGAATAGAATGCTCATTCGTCGTTTCTTGTTCATAACCCTAACCCTATTAAAAATTGTGGCATTTCACATATGTATCTTCCAGTTCATACATGAATGTCTGTAACATAGATTGTATGTTATTCCTAGTACATCTCTTTTTTGTACTAAAACTGATTAAGAAACACAAGCTGAAGTATTAAAGTATTAAACTATTTCTTAATGCACATCGAGGGTTCACCAAAAGGATTTCATTGATCTATATTTATATTTACCTTCTGCCATTCCGGAGGTATTGCTAATGTTGAGTTTATTTGATCTAATCAGATTTCTGACAGCACAAGGAAGAAGACCTTTCAAACCTGCCAGAAAAACCATTTCATCCTGAAAGATTGAAAAAAATATATTTTAGTTTTATAGATAGGTATTAAACTTGGATATTAATTACAGTTAGAAATTAAACAACAATTATTTTAAACTTATTGTAATTTTAGTCGATGAACTTTGTCTTTGAAATGGTGAATTGCTCAATCTTCCAGTCCATGGATATTCTATCTGATTAATTTTTAAAAGAAATGTGAAATAGATAAGATAATGAAATAGATAAGATATGAAGCATCACAAAAGCCATGTAGAGGCATGGCGTAAAAGATATTGCCTTTAGTGTTAAATTATATTCTGTATAATATTCTATATAACTCTCTCATATACTTGTCCCTTAATAACTTAACATTAATTTCAATGACCTTTTCAGCATTCTATAATTACTAGCTTCAGGATCTACCATTGATAAAACATTACAAAAAACCCTCCAATATTTTATGTTTACCTTTAATTCCATTGAAGTCATTAGTTCTAAAGAAAATAATTCCTCAAGAAGTAACACTGATTCAAAGCATGAAACATTCACAGATGTTCTTTTAAAATTAAGGAGTTAATATTTAATCCATAATTGGTTACATATTTTGAATGTTGAAAAGAATAAACATTTCTGGTATTTGTCCAAAGCAAGACTTCAATTGAGTATTGTATCTTTGTTACAAATATATAGAATTTATACCTTTTTGCCAGATAGTTTACATATTCGGGTGAAAAATAAAAGACTTCATTAGTAGTTCTAACCAGAATGGGAACTGTAGTTCAACAAGAAAAGTATAAATCCCTCTTTTTTAAAGAAACAACTTAATTCCTTTTCATCAATTAAAATATAAGAAAAAAGGAGGTGAGCAAATGAACAGTGATAACCTTACCTTGCAGAGCTTATATTGATCCTAATTCTACTGATGCCCATAATGAATTACATGTACTTTCTCCATGATACCATCTAAACTAATTAGGGTAAGGGAATTGTTGCCTAACCAGAAAACAATGCAAACATTTCAGAACCACAAAAAAATGTTGCAAAGGGAAGTTAAGGGACAGTTATTTTCATAACTGGACTGTAAGTGGAGTTTTAAAACTATGCATGAATATTTGTTGTTTTTTGCATATTCCACATAAAATGCATGTATCACAATTTTTATTCCAGTAGTGACTGATATTTACTATATTTAAAACTGTTGTTCCCAATAGTGAGCTTTTATTTCTTACACAATGAATTCATCATCCTTTTTAATATATGGTCTCTCACTGAACCTAATGAATTTTCTATCCTGATTAACATTACCAGAAGGGAGAAGTATATAATTTGTTGAGTTTGTGAAACAAATTATATATATTTCCACAGACAGATAAAACACCTTCTTCTTAAGATGGGTATGGTTATTTGTGGATATTGTTGCCACAGTAGATAAGTATATTTAATTGGCTTGTAAACTGTTCCATTTCAGCGATTTTAGATCTGCTGTTTTCAGCTTGTTAGAAGAAATGATCTTAATGATTCTAGGATTACTCAATTTGACATATATGTAGAATCCCGCTCCTATACAAAATACTCATGAGAAGCGGCTGGTTGAACCCCTTTTTTCAGCCATCCCTACAGTTGTTTCCTGAAATCAAGAGTCCAATATTATTATCTTGATATTTGGGGCATTTCCAGTTGAACAGTCCTTCCATAATCCAATTATGGATTATAATTAGATTTCATAATTTGATTCAGACAGTTATATTTTCAGACAAGCAAAATGCTACAGAAATGGGTTTGTTAATATGTTAGTGAGTTTGCAATACTGCAGAACTGATAGACAATCTTGTCTTTCCTGGCAAACAGATGAGCACAGAGATACCTCGGCCTGATCAATCTGCTGAGGAGCAGAGTGGTTTTTTTTTTCTTTTCGAAGGGAAGTTTTACACTGAAAAAAATCTGCCCTTTGTTCAGAGGGCAAACAAAAGTAATTCTCTGTATTACTTTTAGTAGCAAAGTATCTTATCCTTTTTCATCTGTACAGGTTGATCCCCTTGAGTCATTCTGAGCCATCAACTCAGCGGGATGAAAATGCAAACATTTCTGCAGTGACATTTGTTAAAAGACCTTCCTTTTTCATAAATAAATTGAATCAGCAGCAGGAAGAAGCCAGGATATTACAGAAGCAACTCTTGTGAAAGTGGAAGTATATGATAGATTTGCCCCCCACTTCCAACTTCAATTCATGATCTGACTTGCATTCCCTCCTGGAAATGGTCTTGAAATAGAACTTATTCCTTTAACATGATTAATGTTAAATAACAGTTTGCTTCTCTTATTCCTTCTATTTGTTACCCTCCTAAACTGGTTCAAACTTTTATAGCTCTATTTATGATAGATACTAACTTATGCAGATATAATCTACTTGATAAAAACAGAAATTTTCGGGTTACTTGGATGAATTAACTAAAACATAGCTATGCATATTTCATAAATTTCTTTATCTAACTGTATTTTTTATCTGCAAAGATCTTAAAGTGGCAGTAGATTGGAAAGTTACCATGTCATCAATTGGCATGGTTGCAAAATAACACTGTAAATAAATTGTAGGCTGCATCAACAGAAGTAACATTTCCAAATCATAGGAAATAATAATTTATTCTGCTTTGACCTATTTTAAGTTCTATGTTCTATTCTGGTGATTACACTTTAAAAGAGATTCAGAGAAACTAGACCAGTTCAGAGAAGAGCAATTAGACTGTTAACAGGATATTAATTAAGAAATGAAGTCCAAAAATGCAAGATTTGAAGGAGCTGTAGGTGTTTAGTTTTTAACCTAAGAAGAGATATGACAGCATTATTCCAATACCTTAAAGATTGTCATTGACATTCAGACTTTTCAGACTATAGTTTACAAAATAATCACATTAAGTTACAGATTCTAGTTGACTGTTCTGACCTGAAATGACTACTTGCAGTAGCCATTATTTTTCCATGTTCATGTGTATTTAAAAAAAGGATGGGTTACTTTAATGAACAGCAGATCTCCTGTTTACATGCAAGCTCCAAAATAGTTCTTCCATTTAAAACATGTTCAAACCATTTTTCTAGGCTGCTTTTACTCTGAAAGATGTTAATATATAGGTTAAATCCAGTAATCATGTTGTAGCAGAAAAACAAAATTTTAATACTTCCATGTCTATCTCCTGTCTTTGGGAGGTCTTATGGGATGCTCCAAAATGGTTTTGTACATATTAAGTGCTATGAAAAGAAACCCATATAAAATTTCACTGAAATTTTGATTTTGGTTTTAGAAGGTGTTTTTGTTTGCACATCAGTTTAGGTACACTTTGTATTTTTACTAATTTACCTAACAAACAAAAATATTTTCCTAAAAGGTTTAAAACCTTTATGTCCTGCTGAGACAATAATAATAGCAGCAACAACACAAACTGATTTGTAGAATACTAAATATTCTCTGCTCATTAATTAACTATATTTTTCTATCCTAATAATCTCTTTATATGTTGTAATTTTAGGAGCTGAGATAGTATTAATGTTTGAATCAATGGCTAATATTTGTGGGGTATCATATGATACATAAAAACAATGAAGCTGTTGGTGCTTCTCAGGATGCTGTGGCTTTGTGCCATCGATGACCTTTCAGCTTGGCAAAGGCTCTCTTGGGTGGCAACAGTGGGGCTGGGATTGAAGTAGAGTTCTGGAGTTTTCAGACAGCTGCCACAGTCCCTGGGCCACTACTTCTGACTCAGTATCACTGAGAAATCTCACTTCAAGCTCCACATTGTGGCCAGCTGCCCCATCTCCACAGCACAAGCCTCAGGTGCCACTGCCCACTGTGCTCCAGACCTACCGGGTCCAGCTGATCTTTGCCATCTTTCTTCCATTGCTGATTGCATAAGCCTGACGTTATGCAATGCAGCTTCTGGCTATGCCAGGCCTTCTTCTCATTCTCATGATGCTTCATTGAGACAGGTGGGTTGGGGGAGTTGAAGAGCAAACAGTTTCTTACCTTACTGAGGCAATAGGCTGGGAGGACATGACTTCGCAACTAACAACAACAAGGCTGGGAGGGAGCCAACTAGGAATGGTTGGATCATAGTGCCCCTTACCAAACCTGTGCATTTTGGGTTTATGATAGTAACTAGGATTGCCCAGGATTCTAAGTTGAGAACAACAATAATAACAATAATAAAGTAACAGTACAAAATAGTCAAAAAAAGGACATATGCAGATAGTCCTTGATTTACAAACCATTTATTTAGTGACCAAAGTTACAATGGCAGTGAAAAAAGTGACTTATGACTGTACATGTAATTATGACTGTTGCAGTATCCTTATGGTCACATGATCAAAATTTGGGTACTTGACAACTAGATGTATTTATAAAGGTTGCAGCATCCTGGAGTCATGTGACTGCCAATTTGTGACCTTCCCACTGTCCCAAAAGTGCTTTTATTAAGAAGCAACTGTACTTTCCGGTTTTTTTTTTTCATTCCTCACCATCTAGTCAGAGCTGAAGAAGCTTCTTGGATGAGAAGTGAAATGTCTTCAGAGAAAAAGCAGAAAGTCCAGTTGCCTCTTGAAAAAAGCATCTTTGGGACAACCATGACCTGGATGACTGAGAACCTCCACAGACATTGACCTTCCCACTGGTTTTTGGCAGAGAAAGTCACGGGGAAGCCAGATTCACTTAATGGCCATATCATTCATTTAACAACTGCCATGATTTGCTTAAAGAACCATAGCAAAAAAAAAAGGTCAGAAAATCAGGTGGGACTCTCTTAACATTCACTTTGCTTAGCAATAAAAATTCTGGTCCAGATTGTGGTTGTAAATTGAGGACTACTTGCAATAAATCAACATCTGTACAGATATGATTTCACTGTCAGTTATCAGAGATCAGGCTTGCCAGTTAACAGGATATCAAAAACAAGAAAAAAAGACTCAGCTATCAGATTTCATGTACTGCTTCAGGATGAGATAAGATGCAGTGCAAAGTAATTTTGAAATTATTATTCAAATACATTCTACATAATATCTTATAAGATACACAGCAGATGTACTCTCTCTCATATATTGAATTCAATTGATGTACTCTCATATACTGAATTTACTTGCACTTGCTCAGTTTGCTTATGAACCATTTCATCTGTTTACCTTCACTTTGGCTTTTCAGAGATTAATTTCCAGCTTCATATTCTGTATGAGTATTATATTCTTCTTTTATAAGAATATTATTTCTCGAATAGTGAACAATTAACTTATAAAAAACAAGCAAGGCTATTTCTCCATATTACATAAAAGTGATAGTTCTATATCAGCTAATATTGAAAATAAACAGTGATTCTGTCTTGCTTTTATTAGTTTATTGTTCAAACTGAGCAACTTTGGGAAATAAATCACAGGTCTAATTATCCATTATCAGAAATGTGCTCTCAGTCTCCATGAAACTCCCATAGTCTGAAACAAGGTTACAGAGCAAAACCACTGCCAAAGTTTGCCCTCTCCACCAGGTTGCTTCAGCCCAGGACACCTAAAGCAGGGTTTCCATCCTCTTCCACCATGTGCTTAGGATGGAATGACAGCTCCTAGATCTCTTCTTTAATACAAGGATTAACTTCTAAATCAACAAAAAACAGACCAGCAACGTCGTTTCTATTTGGTTCATTTCCTTGCCTTTCAAAATTCATTCAGCATTTCATTAATGGTTCATGAGTATCCTGCATTATCCTTAATGGAGCCTGTCACTTGAACTACCAGTCTCAGCTCCAGCTATTTTCTATACAGTCCTTCCTTTTAACGTGAACTATTTTTATGTTTTTGCACCCCGTAACCAATGGGTGGTTTTTGGAGAGCGTAAGGATCACAGTACAAGTATAGGCAATATTACCAAGAGAGCTTGCAATCGTCAGAATGTCAAGGCCTTTAAGTCACTCACCGCATTAATCTTCGTGCCCATGCAACCGATTACCTGCCCTTTTTTTTTTTTTTTTANNNCCTGCCCTTTTTTTTTTTTTTTTACACTAGGGAGGTAAAACCCGCAGGTAAGAAAGATCTAAATTGCATGAAGTGGTGGGGGGAAGGGGAGGGGGGGCAGCGCTCGCGATTGGTGGGGCCGCTAAACCAATCAGGATCCGTGTCTCTTAGCGGATGATTGGGATGAAGGGGGTGTATTTTGTTACGGTCTTTAACCAATCTCAGGCCTGGAGTGTAATCCCTCAGGCCAATGAGCGTTCAGTTCGACTCCTTCTCTTGAATTGCTTTAGTAGATGGGGGCCCAGATTGAATTTCTGGGCTGTTCCAGGTTCTTTTACCCCTCCACCCGCCGCTTTTTCTTTGGAGCGCTAGTCCCTCCCTCTCTCCCTCCTCTGGGAACGGAGGGGGGGGGAGAAGCGACCTAGAGGGCCTTGTTAGTGCGCTAAGCGGCAGTTAAATTCACGCTTGTCAGCTATAAGCGCCCCCCTTTATTTATTTATTTGTTTGTTTGAACAGACACAAACGCTCCACTACCAGCAACTCATGGAATACGTTTCTAAGGAATAACCTCCCTTCGTGTGGGGCGGCGCCGACTCAGGGTCCTTTTACTCATTCACCCCCCCCTCCTCCTCCCCATCTTCCACCGACTTGGCCCTCCAAGGAGCGAGCTTTTGAGGAGATGGAGAGACCCGCCGGAGGCGCTGAGGAAGAAGAGGAGCCGTCGCTGCTCACCGTCAGGCACGAGCTGAAGAACGGTGAGTCTGCCCGTCTTAAGTTAACGAGGTGGGGAGGAGGCTGCAGGAGGGGCGGAGGAGTCTTCCCCACCCCGAAAAGTCCCCCGATAAAAAAGGGGGCGCTCCGAAAGAGAAGGATGGGTCAGCGTAGGAAAAGTGTGGACGGCGTTGCAAAGGACGGCGCGGAAGGCGGCGGCGAGGCAGAGAAACAAAGGCTTACAAGAAAGCGGCGCCTCGGGAGTAAAGGGAGCGGGATGTCGATCGAGAGCAGCCGGCCAGGAGGGCGGTGTTGGGGCTGGCAGCCCAGGGAAGGGGCGGCGACTGGGCCCAGAGGACTCGGAAGAGAACGAACGGAGCAAGAAGGTTAGGCAAAGACTAGGAATCGGTGGCGAAATACGCGAATGATAACTGTTTCAATCTTGTACTTAATATCCAGATGATGGCATCTTGTGAAACCAGCCCACCCCCTCACTTAAAAGGACTGACGAAATTAAAAAAAAAGGGGGGGGGGACTTTCATGGGCTCTCCATTCAATTACTCTTGTACATTCAGAACAAAAGTTATTTCGAAAACTGCCAAGGAAGCCAACAGATTCTCCACTTGCCCATGTCCTGAGTGGGCTGATGTCTTGGAAGAACATAAAATTTCTGCAAGAACCAATAATGGCTCTGCATTTTGGCCAAAGTTCACCTATTTATAAATTCCTGACTAGTGTCAGTTCTGTAATTTCTGGAGACTGGTGAAATAAGATACAAAAGTGTTGCATGTACTGTTTTACCCAACATTGCCCATATTTTGGACAATTGCTCACAATATTTCCAAACAACACAAATTTAGCAATTACATATAGCTAGAGGATGTTGATGACAATAAAGTAACATGGACACATTCAAAAAGTAATCAGGAATTGAGGTCAACTTGAGAGAATTTTTACCTGTACTATAACATTTAAAATATATTGACATGAATCATGTTAGCTGCCAATGGCATAATACAATATTTTTAAAAACTTCCCAGAATATTAATTTCCCAGTCAAGTCCTCATGACTTTTTCGAACTTGTCATTTACATTTATATTAGAATTACCTACCAAGCCCAGTGGTCTTCCTTTTTATACTGAATCGTAATACCTTTTTTTTTTGCTGAAGAAAAGAAAAGGGAATGCAATATAAATTTTAGCATGCTTTTCTCCCCTTTTGGAAAAATCTGTTTATGTGGCTCTTGTAAGTCATAGCCCTGATGAAAAAGGGGAAGATATTCCTCTGGCTATTTCATAACCAATCAGGACCTTCAAAATACTCTGCCTCTCCTGGGCCACAACTGAGGATAATACTTTTTGTTAACTCTTGAGGATAGCAACTAGTCAGGAAAAGTTGTTATCGTATTGCATCTGTACAGAAAGATTGAAATAGTTAATTGTAAGTTGTCAAAAAAGTTTCAAGTGAACCTGCAGCAATAAGATACAAAATTTCAACAACATTCTTAAAGGCCCTGTCACATTGGCCAACAGATGCAAAACGTTTGTAAAAAGGACACAGTGGACTAGAAAATGTTCCATCCGTTGTTATCTGCTCTCAAAAGTGCCCCAAATTTGCATAAACAGAGCGGACAACAATGGCAGGAACGGACAGAGGAGACGGAGCGGGATGGAAAGCGGATGCTCCACGGAAGCCTAGCGGATGGAAGCGAATGGGAACAGATGGCACATCCGCAGGGCTTCCGGGAGAGCACAGCGAAGGCGGACGCATAGTGGAAGGAGTGGATGCAGAGCGGATGCAGAGCGGAAGGCCTAGTGGATGCACAGCGTTCACTGCGCATGCGGGGAGGATGCATTGCGTCAGCCCCGCGGATATTAAAGGGAAAGCAGCTCGCAGCAGTCACCATTCAGAGGAAAGACTGCTGCTGGACACAGCTCCAGCCAGCCAGCCAGCAAGACCAACAACAAACCATGGGGAAGAAGAGAAAGCCTCAGCCATCTGCTGCAGCCCTGGAAGAGGGACAGGGCCACCATCCCACCCCTGGCCCTGACTCTACTTGCTGCTTCTGACTGTCGCTGCTTCTTGTGCTTGCTGCTTCTGCTGGCTACTCTGCTGGCACTCTCTGGTGCTGTGCCTTCTGCTGGTGCTTATCTGCGCTGCATGCTCCTGGTGCTGGTGCTTCTGCTGGTGCTTACTCTGCTGGCACTGCTCCTGGTGCTGGTGCTTCTGCTGGTGTTACTCTGCGGCACTGCTCCTGGTGCTGGTGCTATCTGCTGTGGCCTAACTCTGCTGGCACTGCTCCTGGTGCTGGTGCTTCTGCTGGTAGTTTACTCTGCTGGCGCTGCTCCTGGTCCTGCTGGTGCTCCTGATCCTGCTGGTGCTCCTGGTCTGCTGGTGCTGCTGGCTGCGCTGTGCTGGCTTACTCTGCTACTGTATCCTGGTCCTGCTGCTAGCTGCTGTCCTGCTTGCTGCTGCTGGCTGTCTGCTGGTCCAGCTTTGCTGCTACTTGCTGGTTGGCTTGCACTGCTGGCGCTGCTGGTGGTGGTGGTGTGTGAGGAGCAGCCCTACAACCTCAAAGCCCCGCTCATGAGGGCCCATATGGCCCTGGCCAGAGGGAGGAAGAGCAGAGCGCGTGAATGGGAGAGGAGCAATACTTCCACTCCATCGAAGAGGAACATGAGAATGAAGGTGCTGAATGCTGAGGGAGAACGAGTATCTATGGCGGAGGACACAGGCTCTATCGAGACACCAAGCGGAAGCAGGCTGCTTGGAGAGAGAAAAGGAGGAGCCTGGGCTACACTTTGGAGATGCCCCTCGCTGGTGGAAGCACATGCACACCTGGTACGGGAAGCTGCACCTCAAGAAATCTGGCCAGGCCATGGTCAAGCTGAGGACGAATGAGAGAACCTACGTGATGGCCAAGTGCAGCTTCTTGGAGAGGGTGGAGTCTGCCACCAGAGGAGAGCAGCCCTCTCACAACCCTCTCTCTCAGGCAGCCGCAGAGAGCCAGTCCTCTTCTGGCAAGGTCAGCTCCTGTGTCCAGGCAGGTATGTGCGGAGCGTTGCATGACGGAGAACCCCGCCAACAGGTGTACTATCCATGGCGGAGTGCGTGGAGGACCCCCTGAACGCAGTGGCAGCAAGGAGAGGCACTTCCAAAGTTCAACCCGCATCCACCCCCACCTCCACACGAAAGCCAGAGGAGGCAGACAGGAGCAGCAACCACACTGTCCTGCTGGAGATCAGGGACACCATCAGAAGCACGTAATCTCTCTCTACAGCTGGTACACACGACCGTCCACCTCCAACCCATCCCTTCCTCACAACGTCAACCAGACCTCATGAACATGTTGGAACCACAGTACCAGGTGGTGAAGGACAGGATCACCGATCTTCTTCACACCCTCCAGACCAAGCTGAACCTGCTCCCACCCCAGTCCAGGCCTGCCCTCCACCCAGGTGTGTCACTGCCCTTCCAAGGCTTTCCACAGGCCCTCACTTACAAGGCTTACGGCTACCAGGAGCTCCAGCAGCACAGGACAGCCTTCCAGTCCAGACACAGTACATCGAACACCACCGGTGCCACCGATGCCACCCAGCACAATGCCACCAATGCAGCCACGCCACAGATTGCCAGCCACGCTACAGATGCACCCATGCCACAGGTGCCACCCACGCCTCACTTCGCTCAGCTGCAGATCAGACATCCCACTACACTGCTCCTTTCTCCACCCCATAGCCAAGCCGGCCTCAGAAACATCTGTCATCGTATTGGGGCTGACACCCATGTCATGGAGGAAGGGGGTCTCAACATCACGGGGCTGAGGGCAGCTCTCTGAGAGCTTCCTCCACACACCGTCCCCTGTTGTCTCTGGAGCCAGGCACCCCATGGTGCCTCAGACCAGCACTCCAGCAGCAGCCACCTCATAGTACCTGGATCCTTCACCCCTGAGACTGGCACGCCTCAAAGTGACCACAGAAGTGCTTTGCGACACTTGTTTGGAACAATTTTTCTTTTACAGCTTGGTTATTCAATAACGATTATCTTTGCTTCACACATGCTTTCATTTATTTTAGTCCCAATAAAGTCTTGGTGGGATAACTTTTAGAAAATGGTTTTAAGCCTTTTGCCCTGTGGGATGGGTTAAATAGCAGTGGATGGGGCAAGCGATACCTTTGGAATGGTAATAGCTGTGGGATGGGCGGAGTCGATTACCTTTGGGATAGGTAAGGATAGCTGTGGGATACGATAAAACCTCCACTGCAAGCATGTAGTGGGACTGTATGCGTCCCCCTCCCAGTGCCACACCTTTGGCCCTTTATTATGCAATAACAATATAATCATTGATCACAGCATTTCAACATAAACAACTCTATATATTAAATGCCCTGTTCTTTAGCTCACAACATACATGGCACAATCTCAGTCAGTGTTATGCACTAGCCTCAAGGAAGCATCCATTAAGCATCTATCATCCTGTCTTTGCCACTCCACTGCTCCAGCTGGGGAGTTGCACCAGTGTCTTCAGCAGGTTGTGCGGTCTTCTTCCCTTCACGTGAAGCTTGTTGGGCCTTTGCCTCGCAGAGAGTCTATCAGGTTTTGCCCTTGCCTCATTCACCAGGCTCCATGTTCCACATTGCCTTGTTGGAGGTCCATGGCTGTGTGCGACACTGGGTAAGCGGGTCGCGCATGAGATGTGTGCACGGATGCAGCGAACGCTTCCACGATGTTCCTACACGGTCTGTGGCGGATGCTGCATAGGTGATGAGACAGTACTGGATACTGCTTGCCAGATGCAAAGGCGTTCATTTCCACCACCCGCCTTGCCTGGAAGCCTGTAGTTGAAGATCCTCTCTCCCCCCCTCTCACGTGAGGCATCTGGAAGTGTAGGGCTTCATGAGGGTGTAGTTCTGAGGGAGAAGGCGTCATCCCCCACGGTGAAGTAGGGCACATCTTGTGTGTCGTTGGGTAGGGGTTCTGGATCTGGGAAGCCCATGATGAGTTGTGTTCCGCCCCTCCTTCGATGGTGACTGGCGTATACCTATGCAATTGAACATGACCTCGTTGCTGAAGTCATCAGACTGTACAATGACTTGTAGTCAGACATCGTACTCATCGGCAATGAGTGATGAGAAAGCAGCCTTGTAGTTGAAATAATTGGACCCTGAGTTGGCTGGAGCTTTGCAGGCCACGTGCTTGCCTCTATGGCTCCAACGGTTTGGGGAAGTTCACTTCTGTATACACTGCTCTGCAACTTCTCTTCCAGCCTTCTTCAGTGGAGGGGCACTGGAGGAGCTCCTCCACGTATTCTTCATGATGGACCTGACAACCATCTTTCTGAGCACAAATGCTGCATGGTGTTGTGCGGGCACCCTCCAGCCGTACTGCATTTGCTCCTGTACATGGTCCCTGGGCCAGGTGGTGAGCCAGTGAGGAGCCACCTTAGCCCAGGGTCCAGGCTGGGCGGAAGTTGGTGCTTCTGCTTGGCTCAGCCTGGGGGTTTTCTCAGCCGCTCCAAAAACTTCGTCAAACTGGCTGGAGGCGATCGTCATGAGTTCTGGAATGGCACGAGTGTTCTTCGTTCCTCAGGCTCCACCATCAGCCTTGTGGACAGTCCGTACTCTGCTCTTCTCCGCATCCATCTCTGGGACACAGACAACTTCTTGGTGCCTGCCTTTTTCTTGCCCAGTAGACGGAAAGAGCCTGTAGAGGGCTTCGCCCAGTGTTGCAGATTACGATGGCCGGCTACAAAAGGAGTGTGCGCATGATCCATGGTGAGATCATATGATGATGTGGAAGAGCAAGGTCAAGGCTGTGAGGTTGCACAAGCACGGGCTCGCTGGACTGAAAGGGAGATCCAGGTGGTTTCTCCCCTTTTTATAGGTAAATATAGGTATCGCGCTCGGGATGTTCTTTGCGTCTCTCAATGACATCCAGCTCATGAACATCCTTAAATATCCGAAATACTTCCCTCTGTGAACGTTTTTTCCGTTTTTAATGCTTTGTATGCGAGCTGCATCCGCTTTCCATCTTTCTCCCGATCTGTGCTACTAACAGCTTTGTGTCTGTTTCCGCTCCGTTTCGCTTCCCTCCCTGTGTCCCGTTTTCCCACTGGAGGGGATTTGAGTTGATTTGCAATAGCGGATGCTAACGGATGATGACGGTGTAGAACGGATTGTTCCCCGTATGCGTTGCAGATGCAGAACAGACTCATTGGATACATTTTCCTCAAAGAATTTGAGAGCTCAAAACTGTTTGAGCGGATGGAATCTCAGTCGACGGATGCTGGACGATAAGAGAGTATGAAAAACGGAGGCAGTGGGTACGAACTGGATGGATCGCGTTAACGGATGGCAAGTGTTTCTCTCCGTTTTACATCCTCTTTCCATCCGTTGGTGCAGTGTGACATGGGCTTAAACTATCCTAAATAAAATCCAAAGAGTTATTGCCTTGAAACAATTTTATGTTCTTTAAAATGAAATCTTATATTTCTTAAACATAGCATATTTAATATATTGTTTGAAAAAAAACTATAGTAATTAACACAGATAAAATTGACATGTACAAAATGCACACATGCCTATAAATAGTATCATTTAAAAAACTTTTGAAAGCATTATGTAGATAAAATATAATAAATTATTTTATACAGGTTGATATAAGAATACTTTTTAACTCATCACTGAAAATAGTTTTTAAAAATATTTAGATCAAAATGTTTATATTTTTTATGCCTGTATCTTTGTGTCTCTATTTGCCATAACATTCAGGGCATTTGAATATGGACATTTGAATATAGAATAGAATAGAATTATTTATTGGCCAAGTGTGATTGGACACACAAGGAATTTATCTTGGTTCATATATCATAGATAATTTAACAGGATCTCTGAATAGCCTGTTTTGAATCTAAGAACTGGTAAGAAGAGCCAAAAGATCAGCATTGGCTCAGTTATGGTAGGTGCTGGTTTTGGCAGATTTATTATTATAATTCTAAGGAAAATATGGCTTTGATGGATGAGGACAAATTATTTAGATGATAAAAAGTTAATTGCGAGGAGAAAGTAAACTCAATGTATTGGAAAGTTGAGGACATACTAATTTCCCCTACATTGTTGGGATGACAAGGTCCTTTCCTTATGGCAGTCTGTTGGAGTGTGACCTGGAATAAGCCTACACTTCTTGATCTTATTGGGAAAGCAAAAATTATTGAGAAAAAGTGGTTCTTCAGACATTCAAGCTTGGAACCATCAAGTATTTCAAGAGTGACAAGCAATACCTTGAATTGCACATGTAAGCTACCAGTAACTGGTATCCAATACTTCCTCCAAGTAGAAGTATTCTATGACAAGAAAAATTCATGTGCAATCTTACATCATTTTAAAAATTAGTTTTCTAGGAAAGCTGTTTTATTAGATGATTTTTGTAATTGTTGAACTAAAAAAGTTTATCAGTTAGATCATCTTGCTTCCAGAGGATATTTGAAATCAAGTTGAAGGCAGCTAAAAGACATCTAGCAAGACTGTTGAGAATATTCAAAAGCAAAGCAACACACACACAGCACATATGATGTATCACTTTTGAAACAACAATTATTTCATTTGCACGATTCATTTTTCTCTTTAGAAGTTCTTCAAAACTATTTCTGTCTGCATGAGTAAGCGCTTCAGTTTATGGAAGTTTTATTAATTATGATTAACATATTATCTAAGTTTCAATTAAATGAGTATATGATGCAGATATCTTCATTTTATAAATGTTAATTTTAGTAGCTAAAGTATGTTGTGAATTACAAAATATATCTTTAGTGTTTTTGTATGCAATATTGGAATATTTTGTTCTCACTTTTCTGTTTCTGTATGATGCTACAAGAAGATGAAACATTAAATATGACTTGCAGTATTTGCTTTTATGATCTGATATAGCAGTTTTCCCAAATAGTTCATAATATCCTATGGATGTACAACTTGTGTGGTTAAGATAGATAAAACAAATGCATTAGTCAATGCATAACAAAGCTTAACTGTGTATTTATTGTTTGGGTTTTCCTTTAAAATCATTTTAAATTGTCTACTATTGACCTCACCCCTTTCCTAAGAGGTCTGTAGGGGGTATGTATAAGCGCACCAACGTGCCTACCGTCCNTGTCCTATTGTTTCTTTTATTTTGCTTATATGTACCCATTTCATGTATTCATAACTATGTATATACTTATACCTATTATCTTGTAAGTGATTGACAAATCAAAATAAATAAAATAAATATTAGTCTGCATAAAATGACAAAAATAATATTGTACCATAATTTTTCTGTATTCATTGCACTGAAAATTAAATGGCAGTTGATTTTAAAATATTTATTTCATTTTAACATATATGAGAATCTTTTTTAATAAATAATGCTCTTGTTTGCTTATAAATCAGATAGACCAATATTAGTTGTTTCAATTTAGTAGAGGTTTAATGTATTGACTTCAAGTGATATATGTACATGCATACCTACCCAGAATTTTGCTACATGGAGAAAAGCGATCCAATTACTAAGAATGTTGTGGTATATAATTGTAAATGATTCAGAATTTAAGAACTGAATCCTGGCAACAGTGACTTACCCTTCTGACTTGCAGTTAGACTATTGCTCTAAATGAAGCTATATCTGAAATAATATGGAAATTGTAGTTCATACAAATTGCAGTTTCCAAGATATTCGTGGACGAGAGAAACTACCCTTATATAATAGTTGTCTTTTGGTGTCTTCACTGGATGCTAATAGGTTTCTGAATTCAATTATAAGTACTAAGCTTTGTCTTAATAAGCAAGGGTATCTGAGAGAACATCTCCTAATTTATTCTGCCTGTCAGATGCATACTTCCACGGTGAAGATGCTTAGAAACCTATACTTGAAAAGGATAAAGGGGACATGGGCCTGTAAGCAACACTGTGTCTACTTTTCTGATATGTTGGGATAAAGAAGTATGCTGGGTATACTGGGGTATGCTGACTAGGTAAAAAAAACACCTATCCCAGGCTAACCATAATCTTGGTTTTTAATTTTTTATTCATTTTTTCTAATTTTTATTGATTTTGTACTTTTTAATTTTTTATTATATTGATGAACTGCCTAGAATCATTGTTTCAGTGAGATGGGCAACATAGAAATTTAATAAATAATTTTAAATCTTATTTACTTCATAAAATTACAATTTTGTGGAAAGTTTACCAATAAGAGGACATGTTCGGCAACTATTTTTACTGTTATACCTTAACTAGTATAACTAGTATAACTAGTTAACTGGTATATTATAACATTCATCCAACACTTTGAAATGATTAATTGAGATGGAATAATTGATTTTCTCATTATAAAAATCTATACGCTTTAAATAAAATTATATTCATTTTAATTGTTATATACCTGGAAATCTGAATGCCATGACACTTTAGTGACAGCTGTGTTATAGATATTATAAGAATAATGAAGGAATCTTAATCATGGATACCATATAATTTATATTACTACATGTTTGCTTGTTAGTGTGTGTAATATTGACACTGTAATGTTTTTTTCTTTTGTTAGCAAACTTGACAGGGCACACAGAGAAAGTGGGCATTGAGAACTTTGAACTTCTGAAAATTCTTGGGACAGGAGGTATGAATTATTTAATGTTGCTAATAAAGCATAAATGAACTTCTTAAAACATTCACCAAATAAAATTCTATTTTACAGATAAATATTTTGAGTGTGTGGAGTAGGCAGTAAGAGGTATCAATCAATCAAACTTCTCAACTAAAACAATCAGGCAAGGAAGTAGAATTTTTTAATTATTTTATAGATTGCATTCTTCTTTTCAGTTAGGAGCTCATGGCAGTGTATATTTTGCTCCCTCCTCCTAATTTTCCATCACCCAATGAGATCCATAAATGAAGGTTGGTTAGAGGTGCTGGGCCTCCTCCCCACTCCAAAACCAATACTTCTAAGATGACTTCATTTCAGGCAAACCAAATTCATTTTGGGATAGTTGCAAAGTCAAGTACAGACTGACTCAATTCAGAGTCAGGAAAAGATTCTAGGCAACTGGTAATAGAAACAAATGACTGTAACTGTTGCTTTCAGCACTGGGTCATTTCCATATACTTAGTTTTATATTCCATATTTCAAATCTGCCATAACATGGTTGGAGTACAGTTGTTCAATTCAGAATTAGTCCAGTGAGGAGCAACGTGACTGAATTCTTCTCAAGAAGCTTTTTCCTACAGTCTTGTGCTTCTTTGCATCTCAGCCTTCTGGTTTGATCTGTTGCCATTCCTCTTCCAGATTTAAATAGTCCAAAATCCTGATTGGGATTTGTGTCCGTGGTATTTCAGTTGAAGTTTTAAATCTTCTGTGCTTGCAATGCTAAGTCTAAGATTCTGGTTCCCATCAGTTCCCAAGGCCTGATCCCTCCTGAAGGTGAATACTCACGGCACTGGCATCAATAAACAATATATAAAAAAGTAATCTGTATAAATATTAAATTATATTTATTTACTTAAAACTCTGGAAGGAAACATTACTGGTACTCCCTGAATTATGACAGTTCACTTAGCAATGGTTCAAAGTGATGACACCCCCTTCAAATACTTACAATCTGATCCTGAACTTATATATGTTGCAGTACCGAAGCAGTAGTTCACCCTTATGGCTGACCGCAGAGAAACTACAATGTGCCTCTACCTATTTCCCTTTGATATTGCTCTACTAGGTCCTCACAGGCACTAGGCCTGCTTTGCTAGTCCACAGGATTCCACGTGCTCCTCCCCACCCCATCATTGATTGCTCACATACCTTTTTGAAGATCTCCAGACCTCAAGATGTGGAGATAGGAAAGGATAACAGGTTGGGTCATGTGGCAGAAAAGTGGTCATCTTTTTCTTTTTTCTTTTTGGACGTTGATGAAGCTGTTTTCATTTTTTCTAGATGCTAGGTTCTCCCCTTCACAAAAGTATTTTTTCGGGGAGGGGGGAAGTGTGCAAGGATGCATACAAAGATTCCCCCTTCACAAAGATTGTGAAGATTCCCCCTTCACAAAGGCATTTTGCAGAGTGGGGAAAAGTGTACAAGGATATGTTTCATGCACACACACACACACACACACACACACTTTTGCCCTTTGTAAAAGTGCTTTTCTGAAAAGAGGAAACATTTGGAAGAATGCACACACACAAGCCTTTAGGAAGGAGAGGTTTTCTGTTGGCTGCATGCCTTCCCTCCACCATCATTAATCTACTAGTGGAGCTAATGGTGGGTAGGTGGCAAGTCGAGTATCTAGCAATGACAAAAGTAAAACAGCTTCAACAGAATCTGAGAAAAAAACAACAGCCGCTTTTCTGCCATGTAGCCCAGCCTGTTCTCCTTTCTCTGGAAAAGACCTCGTTTGGACTCTGGTATTCTTTGAAAGGTGAGTGAGCAATTAGTGATAGGGGCTGGTATGGAGAAGGTGCAAGCAGCTGTGGGGAACCGAAGGGTTAGGAAGGAAAGCATGAAATATCTCAGTGGGGGGGAAGCTTGGGTGGCCAGAGGCAGGTGGTCATGTTCCTGCACTAGGCCCTCTATGGTCTTCCCCACCTCTGATGTACTGCAGTTGCACTTCATGACCTGCATATTCGATTAATGAATGCATTGGGGGATCAGGGATGGGGGTTTATTCATTTAATGTGATTCAGGTAGCATTAGGTCCATAATGGGCAGCCTCTGTTATGGTTATAACTTGAGGAATATCTGTAATAAGATAGCGTGAATTAAAAAGAACCTAATGCACACGCCTGAGGATGGCAGATGAGACTCTGCCAAAACGTTGCTATAATAAAAGCACAAATATTAAGACGTGGGAAAATACCTGAAGAAACCTAAATACCATACATATAAATACCCGCAAAAACTTAAGAAAACCTATGTATACACTATACAGAACACGATACAGAAGACTGATGATGGCAGATGAGATTCTGCTGAAACGTTGCTACAACTTTAAAAGCACAACTATAATGATGTGGGA